>MU692452.1:58434-81813 GCA_026770625.1 Nicotiana glauca
AAATATCCTTTTTATACCATCGTATTTTGTAGTTTGCACATAGGCCGAAAATTGTGACGACCCAAAGGGTCATCACTTGTTTTCTTACTATTTTTGTACTTCCGAGGCCTTGAAAACCTCATTTAAGGTTGCCTCGATTTGCATGCATAGTCCGGGCACATAGTCGGAAATCTCAAATATGAATTCTGTGTGAAAAATGTTAAATCTTGATATTAATATGAATAAATTTGACTTTGGTCAATATTTTGGGTAAATGAACTCGGACCCGTGATTTGGTGGTCCCGGAGGATCCGTAGAAAAATATGGAACTCGGATGTATGCCTAGAATCGAATTCCAAGGTCCCAAGTCCGAGAAATGAATTTTTGAGTAAAATAGTTTTTCTAAAAATTTTAAGGAAAATTTAAATGAAAATAGATTAGGACGTGTTGGTATCGGGCCCGTATTTTGGTTCCGGCGCCCGGTACATGTCTTATATATGATTTAAGATATTTCTGTGAAGTTTGGTTAAAATCGGACGTCGTTTGACGTGTTTCGGACAATAAGTTCCAAATTTTAAAGTTTATGATGTTTGAAGAAAAACTATTGATTTTGAGGTTTGATTTATTGTTTTTATGTTATTTTGGCGATTTGATCGCACGGTTAAGTTCGTAGGATGTTGTTGAGTTAGTTTATGTGCTTGGTTAGGAGCCCCGAGGACTCGGGAGTGTTTCAGAGGTGTTCGGAGTGGTTTCAGACTTAGGAAAAGTGCAGGTTTGCCTCAGGTGTTGCAGAACTTATCCCACGCTTTCGCGAAGCTTCAGATTCATCCTCCTTCGCGTTCGCATCAGCACCCTCGTGTTCGCATAGCGTTAATTGATCCTGGGGGACTTGGCCAAATTTCCCTCTTCGCGTTAGCATACCATCACTCGCGAATGTGTACCATGGCAACCTCCCTCATCGCGTTCGCGTACGTGTCCACACGTTCGCGTATGCCTAAATCTTGGAACCCCCCCCCCCAGCCTTTTCTCTTCGCGTTCGCGTACTTCCCCATCACGAACACGATGGTCAGTTAAGTCAACCCTTTGCGAACGCGACTCCCTTTCTGCGAACGCGAAGGGCAATTTTTCCCAGTTATATTTTAAGTTTCAGAACAGTATGGTCGCGTTTTGTTCATAAACACATCCGATATTCTTCTTCTCCGAGGTTCTTAGGCATCCATTGAAGCTTCATTTCATTAAGACCTCTTGGGTTAGTAAATTTGAACTCGTTTTCTTCATTTTCCATCATTATTTATTGGATTCCTAAGCTTAAATCATGTAATTTATGGTAGAAATTGGGGGAAATGAGTAGAACTAGGGCTTTTTATTTTTTCTTGATTTAGACCTCGTTTTGGGGTTGAATTTGAGAATAAATTATATATTCGGGCTCGTGGATGAATGGAGGATTTGATGTTGGTCCGAACCTCGTATTTTGACCAAGCGGGACCGGGGGCGATTTTGGAATTTTTAGAAAGAAAGTTTGATAATCTATAATTAGACATTGGATTTGATTTGTTTAGAATATATTAATATTATGAAGTCATTATTGTATAGATTCGATTGAGTTGAAGCCGAATTCGAGAGGGAAAGCGGTTGTTGTGGATTGATTTGGTCGTGGAAGTTGAGGTAAGTGATTGGTTTAACCCTAGCTTGAGGGAATATGGGTTGAGTCTTGTTTGCTACTTGCTAATTGATCTACTACGTATATAGGCATGGTGACGAGTATCTATATATTGGTATCTAGCATGACCGTGAGTCTTAATTTTGCTAATTGTATACCCTTGGTTGATCCTATGAAAGTTGCGACTGAATATTGATATTAGTTGTGCCAAGAAGATATTGAATAGGATTGGTTATAGTTGACTCTCCCTTGTCGGGATGTTTGACTGGTTGTTATTGTTCCCTTGCCGGGAAGAGTATTAATTTGATTGTTCCCTTATCGGGATTGTATTGTGTACTGTATTAAAAGTAAAAGGGGAGCGGGTGGTACGCCTACCACGAGTGATATTAAAATAGGAGCGGGTGGTACGCCTACCACGAGTGATATTGAAATGGGAGCGGGTGGTACGCCCACCACGGGATATTAAAAAATGGGATCGGGTTGCACGTCTGCAATAAGATGAGTTGAATATGAAAGCCTTTGTCTTTTCATTATTGGTAGAAGTTAAACTGTAGGTGTACGTACCATTATTCCTGATATTTTGTTTCTATATGTTACCCCTGAAGCATGCTCCCTTCCCCAGTTAAAATTTTTATGTTCCTGCTACTTTTCCATTGTATATGTATATACATCTGCACAGGATTATCTGAAGTCTGATCCTAGCCTTCTCACTACCTCGCCGGGGTTAGGCTAGACACTTACTAGCACATGGGGTCGGTTGTGCTGATGCTACACTCTGTGCTATTTGCACAGGTCCAGGTTTCAAGCAGTAGCAGCAGCAGCATTAGTACGGGAGCAAGCCTTCAGTCAAGCGAGACCCAAGGTAGCCTTGCATACGTCCGCAGACCCGGCGTCTCCCTTATTCTGTCTTTTTAGCCTGTTGCCTCATTGTCTTCGAGACAAACAACTTATATTTTTTTTTCAGACCTTTGTATTTAGTATTTCTTAGCAGTTCGTGAATATTGTGACACCAGTCTTGGGTTGAGGCTTATATTGACTATTCCGCACTTTGATTCAGTTTCTATAATTAAGACTTCCGCTATCATTCAATTTCGTTGCTTTATATTATTGCCATAAATTGCTAAAAAGGGAAAATTATGTTGTAAGCGAAAAGTAATTAAATTTGGCTTGCCTAACTTCTACGAGTAGGCGCCATCACGACTCCCGAGGGTGGGAAATCTGGGTCGTAACAAGTTGGTATCAGAGCACTAGGTTACATAGGTCTCACAACTCACGGACAAACTTAGTAGAGTATGAGGGATCGGTACAGAGACATCTGTATTTATCCCCTAGAGGCTACAGAGTTAGGAAAAGTTTCACATTTGTTCTTTCTTGTCGTGCGGATCTGTTTCTCAATGCTAATTGAATTTCTACTATGTTCTTTCGCAGATGGTGAGAACACACACTTCCTCATCTACTAATCAGGAGTTCGAGCCCTAGGCAGCTTCCGCTAGGGGCATAGGTGAGGACGAGGCCATGCTAGAGGCCGAGGTAGGGGCAGAGCTCACCCTCGAGCAGTAGCACCAGTGGCGGAGCCTCATGTTGGCTTTGACGAGGAGGTTCCGGCCCCAGCCGCAGCAGTTTCGGTGGCCCATCTCAGGTCCCAGAGTGGTTTATTGCTACCCCAGTTCTTCAGGACGCTCTAGTCCGATTGGTAGGCCTCATGGAGAGTGCAACCCGAGAGGATTGCTTCTTGTAGCGCCAGCCACTTCTCAGGCTGGAAGAGGATCCCAGACTCCTGCTGCACGTACTCCAGAGCAGGTAGATCCCTATGAGTCAGGTTCCAGTGGTTCAGCCAGCTATGAAAGTTTAGCCGGGGGTGGTTGCTCAGACTGGCAATGGCGCGGCTATGTCCACAGATGCTTTGTAGAGGCTGGACAGGTTCACCAAGATCTTCACTACTACATTCAGTGGTGCTTTTTCTGAGGACCCCCAGGATTTCTTATATAGATGCCATGAGGTTCTTCGGAACATGGGCATTGTTGAGTCCAATGGAGTTGATTTTGCTGCATTTAGCCTACCTGGATTCGCCAAGACTTCATAGAGGGATTTCTGTTTAGCTAGACCAGCAGGGTCGCCATTTTTTACTTAGGATCAGTTTTCAGAGTTATTCCTGGAGAAGTTTCTCTCCGTTACTCAGAGGGATGCTTATCGGAGGCAGTTTGAGCGCCTCCACCAGGGTTCTATGACGGTCACTCGGTATGAGACCAGGTTCATTGATCTAGCTCGCCATGCTCTTGTCATAATTTCTGCTGAGAGAGTGAGACAGTTTATTATGGACTCATCTAGCCTATTCGTCTCCATATGGCTAGAGAGGCGAGGAGTGATATCATTTTTCAAGAGGCGGCCAATGTGGCCCGAAGGATCGAGATAGTATTGCCACAGGGGGTGGTTATATAGCAGACAAGATACCCCGCCAGTCAGGCCGATTCAGTGGTGCCTCATTTGGAGGCAGAGATTCGTATGATAGGGGTCAGCCTTCTAGATCTTTCCAGTCAACCCTCCATGTTTCTTAGGGTGCCCCAAGTGATCATAGTTTTCGTGGGCAGCATTCTGACCAGCAGTCCTACAGTGCACCATCAACACCTATCAGTGCACCACCGCTTCAGAGTTTCCAGGGCCGTCCACCGAGGGCTTGTTTCACTTGTGCCAACACGAGGAACATTTCTAGGTATTGCCCTCGAGCTTCGAGCAGTTCTGAGCAGCAAGGTCCCCGTCCTATGATTCAGGCAGCAAATGTTCCACAGGTCGCCCAGCGAATTAGAGGCGGGGGTAGAGGTACTAGAGGTGGAGGTAGAGGTCATAGAGGTGGAGCTAAAACCACCAGGGGTGGAGGTCAGCTAGCACCAGATCAACCTAGGGATACAGTTTAGGGTGGTGGTCCCCAGCCCCGTTGTTATGCTCTTCAGGCTAGGCCCGAGGTTGAGGCTTCAGATGCAGTCATCACAGGTACGATTCTGGTTTGTGATCGAGATGCTTCGGTACTATTTGATCTAGGGCGTATTCATATGTTTCATCTTATTTCGCACCATGCTTGGTCATGCCTAGTGATGCTTTGGGTATTCCTATATATGTGTCTACACCAGTGGGTGACTCTATCATGGTCGACAGAGTCCATCGTTCGTGTGTTGTAGTGATTTGGGTTCTGGAGACCCATGTAAACTTGTTGCTCTTAGATATGGTTGACTTCGATATCATTCTAGGTATGGATTGGTTATCACCCTATCACGCTATCTTGGACTGCCATGCCAAGACTATGACCTTAGCTTTACCGAATATGCCTCGTTTAGAGTGGATAGGCACTCCATGCTATTCTACTCGCAACGTCATTTCGTATGTGAAGTCTCGACGGATGGTCGAGAAGGGGTGTTTGGCCTATTTGGCCTATGTTCGAGATTCCAGTGCTGAGGTACCTCCTATAGATTTTGTGCCTATTATGTAGGAGTTTCCAGATGTTTTCCCTTCAGACCTACCGGGTATGCCACCTGACATGGACATTAATTTCTGTATTGATTTGGCTCCGGTCACCCAGTCCATTTCTATCCCGCCATATCGTATAGCCCCGCCGGAGCTGAAAAAGTTAAAGGACCAGTTGCAGGATTTGCTAGAGAAGGGTTTCATTAGACCCACTGTTTCACCTTGGGGTGCGCTAGTGTTATTTGTCAAGAAGAATGACAGATCGATGATGATATGCATAGACTACAGGCAATTGAATAAAGTAACTATTAAGAATAAGTATCCACTACCGAGGATTGAGGATTTGTTCGACCAGCTTCAGGGTGCCAGGGTATTCTCCAAGATTGACCTGCTATCTGGCTACCATCAGTTGGGGATTAGGGCATCCGATGTCCCTAAAATAGCTTTTCGTACTCGATATGGGCATTATGAGTTCTTGGTCATGTCATTTGGGTTGACCAATGCCCCAGCAACATTCATGGAGTTGATTAACCGAGTGTTTAGTCCATATTTGGACATGTTCTTGATAGTCTTTATTGATGATATTTTAGTGTACTCCCGCAGCCAGGAGGAGCACGAGCAGTACCTTAGAGTGGTTCTTTAAACTCTGAGGGATAGTCACTTATATGCCAAGTTCTCCAAGTGCGAGTTCTGGCTGAGTTCAATAGCATTTTTGGGTCACGTTGTATCAGCAGAGGGTATTCAGGTGGACCTGAAGAAGAATGAGGTAGTCAAGAACTGGCCTAGACTAGCATCAGCTACAGAGATTCGGAGTTTCTTGGGATTGGCAGGCTACTACCATCGATTTGTGGAGGGGTTTTTGTCTATTGTAACCCCGATGACCAGGTTGACCCAGAAGGGTGCCCAATTTAGATGGTCAGACGAGTGTGAGGCGAGCTTTTAGAAGCTCAAGACAGCCCTGACTACATCACCGGTGTTGGTTTTGCCCACAGGATCAGGGCCTTATACTGTTTATTGTGATGCTTCCAGTATTGGTCTTGGTGCAGCGTTGATGCAGGATGGAAAGGTTATTGCCTATGCTTCGAGACAGTTGAAGATTCATAAGAAGAACTATCCAGTGCATGATTTAGATATGGAATCTATTGTTCACGCCTCGAAGATTTTGAGGCACTATTTGTATGGCGTGGCATGTGAGGTGTTCACTGATCACAAGAGCCTTAAGTACTTGTTCAAGAAAAAGGAATTGAATTTGAGGCATAGAAGGTGGTTGGAGTTGTTGAAGGACTATGATGTCTCCATTTTATATCATCCGGGGAAGGCCAATGTGGTGGCCGATGCTTTGAGTAGGAAGTCAGCCAGTTTGAGCAGTCTTGCTTATATTCCATCAGTCAGAGGGTACTGGCTTTGGATGTTCAGGCCTTAGCCAATCAGTTCGTGAGACTGGATGTTTCTGAGCCCAATCGTGTATTAGCTTGCACAGTTGCTCGTTCTTCATTATTGGAGCGTATCAGTGATCGGCAGTTTGATGATCCCCATTTGTGTGTCCTCAGAGATACGGTGCAACGTGTAGGTGCCCAGCAGGTTACCTTAGATGATGATGGAGTTTTGAGATTGCAGGGCCGAGTATGTGTGCCTAATGTGGATGGACTTTGAAAGTTGATTTTAGAGGAGGCCCATAGTTTCCAGTACTCTATTCATCCGGGCGATGCGAAGATGTATCAGGATTTGCGGAAACATTATTGGTGGCATAGAATGAAGAAGGATATTGTAGCATATGTGGCTCATTGTTTGAACTGTCAACAGGTTAAGTACGAGCATCAGAGGCTTGGTGGTTTATTTCAGAGGATTGAGCTTCCCGAGTGGAAGTGGGAGAGGATCACTATGGACTTTGTTACCGAACTTCCATTGACTCGGAAGTAGTTCGATGCAGTTTGGTTCATTTTGGATAGGCTGACCAAGTCAGCGTATTTCATTCCTGTGGTAGTCTCCTATTCATTCGAGAGATTAGCTGAGATTTATATCCGGGAGATTGTTCGCCTTCATGGTGCGCTGACATCAATCATTTCGGACCAGGGTACGCAATTTACCTTGCGCTTCTAGAGAGCATTTCAATGAGATTTGGGCATATGGGTTGAGTTGAGCACAACATTTCATCCCAGATGGACGGTCAGTCCGAACGGACTATTCAGATGTTAGAGGATATGCTTCGAGCTTGTGTTATTGACTTTGGAGTTTCGTGGGATCAGTTCTTGCCTTTAGCATAGTTTGCCTATAATAACAGCTACCAGTCGAGCATCCAGATGGCTCCTTATGAGGCTTTATATATTAGGCGGTGTCAGTCTCCGATTGGATGGTTTGATCCGGGAGAGGCTCGGTTGATAGGTACAGATTTAGTTCAGGAGGCCTTGGACAAGGTCAAGATCATTCAGGATAGGCTTCGTTTAGCTCAGTCTAGGCAAAAGAGCTGTGCAGATCGTAAGGTTCGAGATGTGGCTTTCATGGTAGGTGAGCGGGTATTTCTTCGAGTGTCACCTATGAAGGGCATGATGAGATTTGGGAAGAATGACAAGCTTATCCCTAGCTTCATTGGTCCGTTTGAGATTCTCGATCGAGTGGGAGAGGTGGATTATAGACTTGAATTGCCGCCTAGCTTATCAGCCGTGCATCCAGTTTTTCATGTATCCATGCTTCGGAGGTATCACGGTGATCCAACCCACGTGTTATATTTCAGCACTGTCCAGTTGGACCAGGACTTGTCTTATGAGGAGGAGCTAGTAGCTATTCTAGACCGGCAGGTTCGTCAGTTGAGATCCAAGAGTTTTCCTTCTGTTTGTGTTCAGTGGAGAGTTCAGCCCCCTGAGGCATCGACCTGGGAGTCCGAGTATGATATGCGAAGTCGTTATCCTCATCTTTTCCTCGACTCAGGTACTTCTTTCTTTTGTCCGTTCGAGGACGAACAATTGTTTTAGTGGTGGAGATGTGACGACCCAAAGGGTCATCACTTGTTTCCTTAATCTTTCTGTGCTTTCGAGGCCTTGAAAGCCTCATTTAGGGTTACCTCAATTTGTGTGAGCAATCCAGGCGCGTAGCCGGAAAGTTTAAATATGAATTATGTGTGAAAAATGCTAAATTTTAATATTAATATGAATAAATTTAACTTCGGTCAATATTTTGGGTAAATGGATCTGGACCCGTGATTTGGCGGTCCCGGATGGTCCGTAAAAAAATATGGGACTCGGGCGTATGCCCGGAATCGAATTCCGAGGTCCCAAGCCCGAGAAATGAATTTTTGAGTAAAATTATTTTTCTAAAAATTTTAAGGAAAATTTAAATAAAAATCGATTAGAACGTATTGGTATCGGGCCCGTATTTTGATTTCGGTGCCTGGTACAGGTCTTATATGTAATTTAAGTTATTTTCGTGAAATTTGGTTGAAATCGGACGTCGTTTGACGTGTTTCAGACTATAAGTTCCAATTTTGAAAGTTTATGAAGTTTGAAGAAAAACTATTGATTTTAAGGTTTGATTCATTATTTTTTTATGTTATTTTGGCGATTTGATCGCACGGTTAAGTTCGTAGGATGTTATTAAGTTAGTGTATGTGCTTGGTTAGGAGACCCGAGGGCTCGGGGGTGTTTCAGACTTAGGAAAAGTGTAGGTTTGCCTCAGCTGTTGCAGAACTTAATTTCTTCTTCGCGTTCGCGATATATTCCACGCGTTCATGAAGCTTCAGATTCATCATGCTTCGCGTTCATGTCAGCACCCTCGCGTTCGCATAGCGTTAATTAATCCTGGGGGACTTGGCTAAATTTCCCTCTTCACATTCGCATACCATCACTCGCGAACGCGTAGCATTGCAACCTCCTTCATCGCATTCGCGTACGTGTCCACGCGTTCGCGTAGGCCTAAATCCTGAACCCCCCAGCCTTTTCTCTTCGCGTTCGAGTACTTCCCCATTGCGAATGCGATGGTCAGTTAAGTCAACCCTTCGCGAACGCGAGTCCCTTTCCGCGAACGATAATGACAATTTTGCCCAGTTATATTTTAAATTTCAGAACAGTATGGTCGCGTTTTGTTCATAAAAACATTCGAGTTTCTTCTTCTCCAAGGTCCTTAGGAATTCATTGAAGCTTCCTTTCATCAAGACCTCTTGGGTTAGTAAATCTCAACTCGTTTTCTTTATTTTCCATCATTATTTATTGGATTCCTAAGCTTAAATCATGTAATTTAGGGTAGAAATTTGAGAAAATGGGTAGAACTAGGGCTTTTTATCTTTTCTTGATTTAGACCTAGTTTTGGGGTCGAATTTGAGAACAAATTATATATTCGGGCTCGTGGATGAATGGGGGATTTGATTTTAGTCCGAACCTTGTATTTTGACCAAGCGGGCCCGGGGGCGATTTGGAATTTTTGGAAAGAAAGCTTGAAAATCTATAATTAGATATTGGGTTTGATTTGTTTAGCATATATTAATATTATGAAGTCATTATTGTATAGATTCGATTGAGTTGGAGCTGAATTCGAGAGGGAAAGTGGTTGTTGTGGATTGATTTGGCCGTGGAAGTTGAGGTAAGTGTTTGGTTTAACCCTAGCTTGAGGGAATATGAGTTGAGTCTTGTTTGCTACTTGCTAATTGATCGAGTACGATGTATAGGTATGGTGACGAGTATCTATACATTGGTGTCTAGCATGACCGTGAGTCTTAATTTTGCTAATTGTGTACCCTTGGTTGATCCTATGAAAGTACGGCTGCAGGCCTTCAGTGAAGCGAGACCCGAGGTAGCCTTGCAGACGTCCGCAGTCCTGACGTCTCCCTTATTCTCTCTTTTTAGCATGTTGCCTCATTATCTTCGAGACAAACAACTTATATTTTTCTTTCAGACCTTTATATTTAGTATTTCTTAGCAGTTCGTGAGTATTGTGACACCAGTCTTGGGTAGAGGCTTAGATTGACTATTCCGCACATTGATTCAGTTTCTATAATTAAGACTTCCGCTATCATTTAATTTCATTGCTTATATTGTTGCCATAAATTGCTAAAAAGGGAAAATTATGTTGTAATCGAAAAATAATTAAATTTGGCTTGCCTAACTTCTACGAGTAGGCGCCATCACGACTCCCAAGGATGGGAAGCCCAGGCCGTGACGAAAACTCTTACACTCTGTTTGGATCTTTGCTTCCCGTCGTTTTATAATGTATCATATTATATTGTATTGTATCGTTTTATGAATACAATGTTTGGATAGATTGTATTATTTGTTATTGTTAAATAATATTTTGCTATTTGGTTTGATTGTATCGTACTGTACTGTAACTGATAAGTTTACTAAAATATCCTCAATTATTTAAATTTTAAATTTATCAAAAAATATGCATAAAAATAATTTTAAAAAATAAAACAAAGGAGACAAAACAACTTAAGAAAGTAGAACAAAGGAGCGAGACATAAGAAGGCAAAATAAAGGAGCACAACTAATTAGAATTGAGTTAAAAATAAATTAGGAGAAAAAATAAAACAGAAGGCGGCAAAACACCTTTAACGTTGGCGGCAGAAGTTTGCAAAAAAAGAAAGAAAGTAGGTTATAGGTTTGAGATTTGGAGTTAAAATAGAAAAAAGGTAAAGTTAAAATAGAATTGTGGAGTAATAAATTAGGGCATAATTGGAAAAAAAAATCAGAAACAATCCCACCACACCAAATCGATTATTTCAAAAAAGGAGATTTTTCATTGTTACGGAACAATGGATTTAATAATACAATACAACCAATTTTAACGAAACAATCAAAACAAATATCGTTTTGGAATAACAATACAATACGATACAACGGGGAACAACCATCCAAACAAGCTGTTAGGGTTTTGGATATATTTCTCATCGTCGTCTGTCTCTTAGGATTTTGCTTTTTTACTTATCATCTACTGATAAGTCTTATATAATATTTGCTTATTCCTTGATCTTCTTCTCGTTGCTTCTCTTACTTCTTGTTCTTCATTTTTCTTCATATTTATTGTTGGATCTCCTCTTTTTTTATTCAATCTCTACATGTATTGATGATTTTTGCTTCTTCTCTTGTCAAAATTGTATTTCTTTATCCGTACAACAACAATAACGACCCAGTGAAATTCCACTAGTGAAGATTGGGTAGAATAGCGTTTACGCGGACCTTACTCCTACCCTAAGAGGACACAAAGACTATTTCCGAAAGATCCAAGACGAAAATATTCTTTAACCGTAATCATTTGGAAATTTTAGGGCATTAATATTGTTCATTTGCTCATGGAAATATTTTCAAGTTAGAAGTCATGGCTATGAATTTTAGTCTTGATCTATCAAGAGGCCGTGTACCTTAATAATAAATTCTTAGAATAAAAAGTAGTAATTTTAGGACCTACTCTTTTTGGGAATTCTTATTGAGAATATTCTGTTGTGTCATTCGCAATAGAACGATACAACAATAACAACAAACTCAGCGCGCGTAGCATAATCGTACAAGTAAGTTCTGGGAAGACTAGTGTGTACGTATACCTTATTCATATCTTGTAAAGATAGATCAGAGAGTTTGTTTTCGATAGAATGCCAAAAGACAAAAATGGCGAAGCATGCTGCTTAGGTTATATTGCTTAATAAGATTAATTTTCTTATATTATGAGAAGTAACTGCTTTTTTAATTTAAATTGTGGCCACTTATTTTTTGACACTAGAAACTACAGCCGGCAATTCGTCATCGGAAACTCTTGCAGTAGCTAGTATTGTCAAACGCTCATTTAAGGCACACATGAGCCCTGAAGCTCAGAAAAGCCCAAGGAGAATGTTTCGCCTTATTTAATTTGCGATCCAGTGCAAGGCACCAAGAAGTGCCCTTTATTGCTCATGAGTTCTATCTTGAATAGAGCATTATGAAACTACTAATATAATCGGTAAATAAGTGTATTAGTTGTTAAGGAAAATAATATGAATGAATTTGTTACTTCTCTCTTGAATTACATATATATGTTTTTTTCTTATATTGCGCCTTTTTAAACTAAAATTCCACACGTAAATTGTGTTTTGCGCTTAAAGCCACAATTAACTTAAAAGAAGTTTCGAGAGCTTTTCGCCTTTGACAACACTAGTAATAACATCATTTTCATACTTCCTTTGACATGCTTATTTTTCGTCAACTTGATAAAGGTGAAGAGCTATCTAGTTCAGCAACCGTGAAATCCACTTATCATTGGCCACATTGGGGTTAGTATTAGTTTTTCTATTTCTTTATTTTCATCTATGGCTTCCATTTTTTAACACGAGACACAAAATGCTGTAATCATTCAAGTTTTTCATGTCTTTTTTTTTTTTTTTTTTTTTTTTTTTTTTTTTTTTTTAAAANTATGAAGAGTACAATATTCTCGGTCAAACAATTCTCATCACTAAGGTTAGTCTAAAAAATTTAAACACTCACTTTTCCCATATGTTGTTATGTTTTTTTCCTTGGTCATTACTTTATTCCTGTGATTTATTTGTATTTTGTACCCCAAATTACTTAGTATAAGATTTTGAAAAATCGTTTAAGATTATTAGAACTTTTTTGAGTAACAAAATTAAAACGAAAAAATGAAAAACGAGTTCTTGAAAATGATGATGCGATCTTTGATTTGTGACTTAGCAGTTGAATTTAAAATTATCAAAATTGTGAAGATGAACAATCAAATTAGTTAGTTATATATGGTTTCTAATTATGTCAATTTTAATTTATGTGGTATGAAAAAAAAATATTGCGGAACTATAAACATGGAAAATTGTTTGGCCCTATGCCGCTATGCTTTCATCTTTATTGTAGAACACAAATATATTAAAAATATTTTTTTTGATGAATTGAATGGATATCCTTTATTTTCCGGGTGAAATTTCTTCTTTCGGGAATAAATACATATATTTAACAAATTGATCTGTCAAAATTGCCGAGGTGTAAAGAAGCAGGGGTGGAGGCATGTTGAGCCAAGCGGTATCATCCGACACCGCTTGGCCAGAAATTTTTATTTATTAATATAGGGATTTTTATCTTCCTATATCATATATGAAACTTTATTAGCCTCAATGTTTAAGGTTTGAGTTAATTACATTTCAATATATCAAATTACCATTTATATACCATAATTCAAATCAGGGATATAATTAATGCAGCATATATTCCTCCTTAATTCAAGGTACCAAAAAATGGGCCATTTTCTCAATTGTGCAGTTGGTGTTTTGCTCATCTCCATAGGCACAGTGGGAAGTTTGGTCATAGGGATAGCTTGTCTTACATCTGCTGTCATTCAATATCTCTATTCGTGTTGGGTCAATCACAGAATCGAGCATGCTATTCGAGTACGATCAATTGCTATGCCTTCCCTCCTCCACACGCCACTGCCATGACACTCCTTTCTGTTTGTCATTTGTGTTCTGTATTCAATCATTGATTTTTTGTGGATATGTTCGTCCATTGTTGTATTTTAGTATGGGTAGGAACTGCACTTAGATCTATAGTTAATTTTTATAAACAAAACATACCTTCTTTTGTAGATAAATTATTGAAAAATTAGAAAAATTGTAGATAAATTATAGACTGTTTTTTGCAGAAAATTTTGTAGAAGCTTTAGTCGTTTTGGATTTGTGAAAACAGAAAATAATGCATCTACAATCAAAATACAAATAATCTACAATTTATCTACAAGATATCTACAAATCGGATACATTGAATTTTAATATCCCAATTCTCATTTCAATTGTAGCATTATTGGCATTTTCGACATAATTGTAGAAGATTTATAGAAGTTTTAGTCTTCCCAATCTACAATTTATCTACAATTCTACAATTTATCTATAATTTCTGGAAATATGTCTTCTTCTTCTTCGACGAGTTTCAATCTGAAATTCAGTCAAAACCAAGTCTAATCTTCACCAAAACCCCTCAAAATCAAAATTGAGATATAAACTCCAAACCATATTCCCGATTATTTTCAACAACACCCAATCCAAACAAATAATGATTTTTGAAAAATTTAAATTTGAATTCAAAGCTTTCAAGCTTTTTAATAGCTATCAATGGTGGAAAATATATGGAAGAACAGATGAAGAACTGAAATCTCCTTTCCGTTTCAAAATTACGCAGCTTCCAGATCTCCTTTACGTTTCAAATTTCGAATTTAATTTGGAATAAATCAATCCCAGATTTTGTGGCTGATTTTTCGCGCGCAATAAATGGCAGATTCTGCCTAATAAACGATTGGTATATGAATTGTAGTTAAAATGTGGATTGGTCGGGTAATATACAAACTATGCACATTTTTTGTAATAAGGTTTCAAATATGGTATAGTTAGGAAAAAATCCCATTAATATATAAGGTTGTCAAATTTGGCCCAAGCCCAAATGAACCATCCACCCGCCCAAGGTTGGGTTGGTT
Source organism: Nicotiana glauca (assembly GCA_026770625.1). NCBI lineage: Eukaryota > Viridiplantae > Streptophyta > Magnoliopsida > Solanales > Solanaceae > Nicotiana > Nicotiana glauca. The sequence goes on from MU692452.1 coordinate 72,953, forward strand.
ATTGACCCGTTCATTTATTGAACTTAGCCCATCTTGACCCAACCAATCTCAATCCATTTAAAGTTGAGCTAATTTTTAGCCCAAATTGATCCATGAGTAAGTTTGTCAAAATATCTTAGAAATAATTTTATTTTTTGTTTAATATTTTAAATATGACCATAACAAAAGCAAAAAAACCTTATTTAGTAATTATACAATTTATAAGAAAATAACACATATTAATTAAAGTTTAATAAGAGTTGGACGGGTTGGGTTATGACCCGAATTTTAACCCATCTTGACCCAACCCATTTTAGCCCAAGTAACTTTTGGGCGGGTCAATTATTGACTCAATCCATTTTGACCAGTCCAAAATTGACTCAACCCACCCATTTGACACCCATATTAATATATATGTAAATAGTCTGCAAAAGGAAATATTATCTAAATATAATAAATGGCACAATTTTACGTTAACGATTGGATTGGTCCGTTGGTGAAGCAATCCAATTTTTGCTTGGGGTCAAGCGTTTGACTCCCCACGGTGATAACAATTTTTTCTTAATATTTTAGTATTCTTCTGGAGATTTTTTGGGGAGAACTGTACTATTATATTTGAATTGTATTTTTCTAAAATATGATTTTCTTAAAGTAATCCCTTCATTTGTACGCTTATCTAAATTTCGACACAAGAGACCATGCTGTGAATCATTGCCATGAGTGTCACTTTTATATTAGTATATAGATGCTTATTTCATTTATTTTCGTATTGATTTAGGCAATATTAGTCATCGACTTTATTGATCAAAAAGAAAAAATATCAAGCTCCACTGCACCAGCTCTTTTGATAAAAAAGACGAAAAATTACAGACTCTCATTATGTATCATGAAGAGCAGAAGAGGCCACAGAAGTTGTATACTTTAGTGCCAGGTTCTCAAAATCGTCGGTCCTTGTGTTCATCTCTTTGGTCACCTTATTTCTGAGACGGATCCCCTTGAAAATCTTGATTTTAATTTTGTTCAGGAAACGGTTGCAGATGGTTCAAAGAAGGATATCAATACAATGAATGCTTATGATGATTTTCTTCCACGTTCATTTATGAAAACAAAGAGCAGTCAGGGAGATAATAATAGGTAAACAAACCTCGGAAGAGGAGAAAGAACAATGGCAAGAAGAAAACGGACAAACAAAAGAAAAGAGAGAAGGAAAATGATGACAAAATAATAAAGAAAGAAAAGGGCTATGATGGTTCAGAAGTTGTTGATGGTGCAGAAAAGAACCAAGGGATGAGTAAGAATACATATAGAGCAGTGATGGTTCAGAGGTCAATGCATCGGATGATGCACAAAAACATAATTCAAATGAGAATGAAAGGAAGCAGAAAATAGAGTTGGAGCAGCCTCCCAGAAAAGAAGGTTCAATTTATTTCTTGATTATGTATCTCGATAAAACTTCAATATTAAGTCGATTGTTGATGACAAATTTTCTGTCATTGGACTGGATAAGGGTAGAACAATCTAAAGCAATGATGTTTAGATTAAAAGTATATATATTTCTATGTATATCGCCTCATATTTTACTTTTGTTTCGTGAAATTGGGATGTTAAATGCTATAATTTATGTTAATTTGAAGTGTTTTAACTTATAGGAATGATTCGGGGGTAATTGGGGGGCGACGCGCAAGATTTGAGCCAAAACGAACAAAATCGGAAAAATGGGGGCGCCACCTGTGGCGCTGGAGGCAGAACTGAAAATTTGGGCAGCGTCCTAGTGGGCTCCTGGCGCCGGGCTGGGCGCCGTTGACGAGATTTGTGTCCTATTTTGTCCGAGACTCGGTTTATTCAGCACTAGATCTATCCAACACGTATAAAAGAAAGACTAAGTCTATTTTTTTTGGGGGGAGGGGGTGGGAGAACGTTTTTTGAGAGTAAAACACAAGCACAGAGCCGTCGTGGAGGCCGGAATTCATCAAGTTCCATCTTTCTTCCTCCAAAATTAGTAATTTTTATTCTTTGTATGATTTATTGTTTGGCTACTATGTCTATGTGGAGCTGAAACTTCACGTTCCAGGGCTATGGTTCTTTCATGACTATTGTTATTTGAATATTGATTGTGATTTCTTGATTTATCGTATTTTCTTGAAAAATAAAGTCCGATTAAAAATACTAAAAAAGATTTTTTTTTAGGATAGTTAGGTAGTATCCCTTGGTTTTTCTTTGGGTCCCGGTTCTTTTTCAAGGGTATAACTCGAACCAGGTAATTTATTTATTTATTTTTAGGAGTAGTTTAGGAAGAAATTGAGTCGCTCTGAGATACTCATTGACATGGTTGATGCTGGCACAATAGGCTATGACATACATTCTGTTTTTTCTTGTATTTGGTTTGAATTGTGAAGCCTAAGTAAAGTAAATAGCCTATTTTGTGACGCCTTTTCTCATTTGTTTGACTCGTATGCCACATAGTGCAATATTGCTTAAATTTCTCAATTATGTGTGATTGCTTGGCTTGAGAGTTAAACAGAACCGTTTTGATTGAGTTATGTGCAACGTGTGTGTGAGGGTATGTGATTTTCTATGCTATCCTGTATAGTCTAGAACTTGCTCTATATGTTAATTGAAGCAAAATTATAAGTTGTGCTAATCTAGGAGATGATGTAGGCATTTTTCTTACTTGATCATGGATAAAATTGTCACATAAAAATAAAGTTTCCCGTTGCTAGCCCCTTTGAGCCTATAGAACTTTCTTTTGGCACCCACACTACAAGCCATACCCCTATTTTGTTCTTAATTTGATATTAATTAAACCTTTACCTCCTAATGCGCTTAGTCTCTAAAAGAAGTAAGGTTAGAAATTGGGGAGTAGCTTTTGAGTGGAACCATAAAAAGGCCTGTTGGTGCAATAAAGTTGAAATCAAAAGCCACTAGCCAATGAACTCTAATATATAGAGTATGTAAAGAAAAGAAGAAGAAAAAATGTAATAGTTCAAATAATGGAGAAAATACACACCTCCAATTCTTATTGATTTGTGCTAGTGGAAATATAGAAGTGCTTAATTGAAAAGAAGGCTATGTTGTATATGGCAAGTGAATTGGTTGAGAAGAATATGTACTTGAATCATGAATGTAGTGTATTAAAGTGCTTAGGAGGGTTAGCCACTATGTATAAATGTATCATACCCGTCCCTTAGCCTACATTACAACCTTAAAGCCCTAATTGATCCTAGATTTCGCTAGCTTAAATTAGTAGAGATATACACTACGGGCAAGCTTATGGTACGATCACGGGATGCATATGAATTCCTTGTGAGAGTGAGCGAATTTTGTTCAATTGTATGATGTCATTAATCTATATTCAAAAGCATATTTGAATGTGTGGACTAATCTATATTTACTCTTTTATTTGTTGGTGAGGGCACATGATCTCATGAATGATTGGTAATGTTGTAAACTTTCTTGTTGGGTGAGTACGTGAATTGAGGGTGCTTAGTGGTTGCAAGTCGGCTTTTGAGGTTTGATGGTGACAAATAAGTTGTTGGAATTGATTGAATTGAAATATTATACTTGGGCATGTTTAAACGGAAAGAATGTGAAATTTTGTGTGTTCATGCTTGTGTGCCGGTATTGATCACAACCAAGGGTATAGTGTGTGGTTGAAAGTTAAGGTGCTCCTATATGATTGAGACTTGTATGTGGTTGGGGGTTTATTACATAGTCTCATTGCTCGAGGACGAGAAAGAGTCTAAGTGTGGGGTGTTGATGTTTTGCTAAAAGTATATATATTCTATGTATATCGCCTCATATTTTACTTTTGTTTCATGAAATTAGGATGTTAAATACTAGAATTTATATTAATTTGAAGTGTTTTAACTTGCAGGACTGATTCGGGAGTAATTGGGGGGAGGGGGGAAACACTCAAGATTTGAGCCAAATCGAAGAAAATCGAAAAAATAGGCATTTGGGCGCCACAGGCAGTGCCTGGCGCCACCTGTGGCGCTGGAGTTAGAACTGAGAATTTGGGCAGCGCCCTGATGGGCGTTGGGCGCCGTTGACGAGATTTGCTTCCTATTTTGCCCGGGACTCGGTTTATTCGGCCCTAGACCTATCCAACACGTATAAAAGAAAGACTAAGCATATTTTTTTTTGGGGGGGGGGGGGGANCTTAGTAATTTTTATGTTTCTTTGTATGATTTGTTGTTTGGCTACCATGTCTATGTGGAGCTAAAACGTCATGTTCTAGGGTTGTGGTTCTTTCATGACTATTGTTATTTGAATATTGATTTTGATTTCTTGATTTATCGTATTAGTTTATTTATTTAATCATGCATTTAATTATTTGATTGCTTGATCACCAATTGAATACTATCTACGAATCTATAATTGAACTCGAAAGTGGAAATTCTAGATTGCATATAGGATTGAGTAGAGCAAGTTCTTGAACCTGGGCATCGGGGAATAGATTCGCGGTTAGGATAGACATATACCTAATTGCCTTGTTTGGTTGATTTACAGGAATTATAAATGTGTTCTTGTTGATTCTAACTCTATAGACATATAGGCGTTAGGTTAGCTTGAATAGGCGAGTAAGAACTCGACAGATTCTTATGAGCAATATTAACCATGTTAACCAATAAGCTAGATAAATTAGTTAGTCTTTTTATTTAATTGAAGAATACAATAGGAATGTAAGATAGCCCATAGCCCTAGATCGTTTTCATTACATTGATATCATAAAAATCTGCCGTTTCTATGTTCAAAGTTCATTATTTATATTCTTTATTTAATTAGTTTAGAGTCAAATACTTCTAGGTTTAATTCTTGTATAGATAATTAGGATAGTCTAATTTAGTTAATAGTTAATCACAAGTCCTCGTTGGATCGACATCCGACTTTTAGTCACTTTATTACTTGACGACCGCGTATACTTGCGTGTGCATTTGGCCGCAACAAGCAACAAAACCATAACTTTTAGAATAGGTATCATATCCCTCAAAATCCCCAAACTTTTTTTGTTCTTTACTCTCTCTTTATTCTTGATCTGCAAATTTGAGTACTATAACACACTAAGCCTTAACTTTTTGTGCTTGCAGATACTGGAGGAACCATACTGAGTATTGACGAGGGTGTAGTTGGTAAATTATTTTATAAGTAAATTAATAACTTCATTCCAGTGTTGAGGACTAATATTATTTACAACTCTCTATTAGAAATGCAAACTGGGGACAAAAGAAGAATTTCAATGGATGCTCGGTACGGATTTGAGTTTCAACCATGTTTTTTTAATTGTACATAGTTATGAAAGCCTTTCTTTGCATTTGAGTTTTAACTATTTTTTCTTATTACTGCATAGTTATGAAAGACTTTCTTTTCCCTTTTATTCTTCCAATATCTCACACAATTAGTTCTCGAGACTTCCTTACAATCAATGATGTGAAGTTTTTAAGCCTTGTGAAAGTGATGAGTAATAGATACCTCCCGATTCATTTATCACATTTGTAGTTAAGATGCTACATATTGGATGATTTTATCATTGAAGCAAAAGAAAACATAACTTCTGATAATTCTTAGAAGCCATGCATCTAGTGAATAAGTTTTTGTTGTATTAAATAGTCTAATTGATTTAATAAAAGGCCTTAAACTTTTAATTGAATACAAATATACAAAATGTTAAGCTTGTCTTCTTTTTTTCACTTTTTTTATATATGATAGTAGTCTTTAAAGACACCAAGTCTTTAACTTTAAATAGTAATATTATTTTATTGGTAAAGGATAATTCAGGTTAATAAGATGTTAGACATGTATTTGTAATATATTATCTTAGATATTACTATAAAAAATATTATTTAGTAATATGAAGATTTAAATTGTTTAACTCAAATTTTATAGTATTTGTTTCTTCTGTTTTTGTACAAATTTCAAAATTATCTAAGCGAGAAAAGCCATTATTAAAAACTTTTATGATCTCAAAATTTTGGAGCCTAAAGTAAAGGTTTTCCTAGCCTTTACCTTGAACCACCCTCGATGGAAATTTTTAGAAGTCATGCCTCTAGTGAATAAGTTTGTGTTGCATTAAGATAAATTTGTGCTATATTGACCATAGAAAAAAATAATAATAAAATCGTCCAATTGATTTTAAGGCATTTGAGCATTTCTTTATTAGATAGCTTCCCAGATTTATATTGTTAACATGTCCTTCTCGGGTTTAGTTTTTAAATCTTGAAAATGAAATTATCAGAATTATATACTTGTATGCTATTTGGGAAGCAACCCCCACTTCCAACCGAGAGGTTGTGAGTTCGAGTCTCCCCAAGAGCAAGGTGGGAAGTTCTTGGAGGGAAGGATGCCGGGGGTCTATTTGGAAACAGCCTCTCTTCCCAGGGTAGGGGTAAGGTCTGCGTACACACTATATTTCTCAGTCGCCACTAAGTGTGATTATACTGGGTTGTTGTTGTTGTATGCTATTTGGGAATTTGAGATTGCTGACTTCACTAATAAGGATCGTGAATTTCTACCACATTATCGTTATGCTAGTATTTATTTCATTTATATAGGAAAAAAATTTCTCATATTTTTTTTTTCGTGACAGTTGACCGTTTCACGTGTTCTTGATAAAGATGAGATCAGTGTTGTGGTGGATGAAGAGTAGCTTTGGAACTACCTTTGCTTTAGCATGAAATTGGCTTATATGGTAAATGACAATTGATCAGATTTTTGATGTTATTTAAGTTTAATTTTTCATTTCAAATAGTTCTTGAATTTAATTTGCTGAGGATGGTTTTCACTTGGGAAATATAATGCTTTTGAAATTTTATAACTGAGACATGGTGGTGTTGGATTGTCTTATAAAGCATCAAATAGTGTTAAATAGTTACTCCATATGTCATGAGTTCGAATTTTGCCACAAATACTGTTGGAAAAAATTACTACAATATTGATATTAAACAAAAATTAAAACAGTAATAACTTATCAAAATAAGTAAAAATTGTGTGGGGTAGCCACTTTTTAAAGTGGTATTTACTTTTTATCCAGTATTTTTAATGCTTAGCAATAGTAGCCACTGGTCTATTAAAATTAATATGAAAAAACTGTATTACCCTTTCTTCTATCTCTTTCATGTTAGGGAGAAGAACTGTATTGTGACTAACCATGCACTTCTCCCACCCAAAGCTCAACGGTTTACTGACTCTATCACCAACACCCACAGTGCATCTTAGCATCAACACGACAAATGGGTTACGTAATTGCACGAATTGACAAATTACACAAACGAACGAAATGCTAAAATACCCCACTTTTGCTCTCCTCATGTGTTTTTCACCTCACAGTAAAGTGTATGTATGTATACAATATTTGTGGAGAGAGAAAGGCTAAATTTCATACTCTTCAGTTAATTTCAGTGTACATGTACATTTGTGAAGTAGAAGTGCTAAAATACGCACATTTCAACTACAACCTATACATACACCATTTCTGTATCTATACTTTGACCTACGTATACAAGTGTCTACCTCTACATTTGGATCTTAAACTTACGGTTACAAGTTCAAAGGTTAAGGACACTTGGTCCTGAACTTAGAATTACAAGTTCAAAAGTTAAGGATACTTGATCCTAAACTTAGACTAACAATCTCAAAAGTTAAGGACAATAGGTCCTTATTAACTTACAGTTACAAGTTCAAAAGTTAAGGACAAACAGTCCTTAACTTACAGTTACAAGTTAAAAAGTTAAGGACGGGCAATCCTTAACTTATAGTTTCAAATTCAAAACTTAAGGACTTCTATCCTTAACTTTAAATTACACGTTCAAAATTTAAGGACAGTCAGTCCTTAACTTTGAGTTCAAAGTTCAAAACTTTAGGACTATCTGTCCTCCTGTCCTTAAGTTTGACATGCAGGTTCAAAAGATAAGGACAGGCAGTCCTTAACTTATAGTTTCAAGTTCAAAACTTAAGGACATGTAGTCCTTAATTTATTGTTTCAAGTTCAAAACTTAAGGACTGTCTGTCCTTAACTTTGATTTTCAAGTTCAAAAGTTAAGGACATGAGCCCTTAAGTTTGACTTGCAGTTTAAAAAGTTATGGAAAGACAGTCCTTAAGTTTGAATAATACGTTCAAAAAATAAGGACAGACAGTCCTTAACTTTGAATTCAAAGTTCAAACATTAAGAACAGAAGTCCTTAAGTTTGAAATGCAGGTTCAAAAGTTAAAGACATGCAGTTCTTAAGTTTGAATTACACGTTCAAAAGTTCAGGACAAGGAGTCCTTAACTTTGTGTTTAATTTAATTTTTTTTAGTGGAAGGCATAGGTAGAATCCAAATCCTCACTCATATCATAATACGCCAAATTTAATTTAGATCACAAATAAAGTTATAAAGTGAACAAAAATCTTTTTCCACTGAGATATTGATGAAGCTATTAGCAGTTAGTGTTTGCTAATTTAAATATTAATTATACCAAAATCTTTTAGACAAATATTTCCAATTCTTAATTAAAAAAAAGATTTTGTAGGTGAAATTCGAGAAATTTGCTTTAGACAAATCTGTGTCTACCAACAAGGAAAATAAACTACCATGATATCCATATCCGTGTCTATCAAAGACTAAAGACAGGTATAAGTTATATGAGAAGGGTATTGTCATCCAGTCAGGTATAAGTTTATTAAATCAGTGGCTAAAGACTAAAGACATTTAAAACACTGGCTTTAAAATAAGAGAAAACTACCCTCTATAGCCCCTCAAAATTTTAATAGCCCATGTTTTTACCCACTTACACAAAATGGCCTTTCGGTCCAATTTATTTGCAACTAGTAGCCATTATCTATTTTCAATGCATTTGTCTTCCCAAGACAACATTTAATCCTAGCATTTTTATCTTTCTTTCATT
>MU692461.1:1695-12020 GCA_026770625.1 Nicotiana glauca
GGTTATGAACTTATGTATTGTACGTCGGGTAATGTGAGTTGTAAGCCTTGTTTAGTAATCAACTATGTTGTGTATGTTTTGAAAAAGGGTGATTTCAATTATAAAGTGGTTAATCCCTTGTTTAATAAGTAATGGAAAATATAGGGTAACACGTGGGATAGGAAAGGCACCCAGGTCCGCTTGACTGGGGCTACCCGGTCGGGCACCGGTCATGTCCTTCGATTTGGGGCGTGACACCTATGACGGTTAGAGAATGTTTTTTGATGGAGCAGTAAATTTTGGCATAGGGGCAGTCCTAGTATCAGAAACCGATCAGCATTATCCGGTGTCCGCCAAACTCAGGTTCCCATGCACCAACAACATGGCCGAGTATGAAGCCTGCATCTTGGGCTAAAGATGACCATTGACATGAACATTCAAGAGCTGCTAGTAATCGGGGATTCAGACCTGCTCATACATTAGGTTCGAGGAGAATGGGCGACCAAGAATTCCAAGATACTCCCTTATATGCACCATGTGCAGGAATTGAGGAAGAGGTTCACGAAAATAGAGTTCCAGCATGTTCCAAGAATGCAAAATGAGTTCACCGATGCATTGGCCACCTTATCATCTATGATACAACATCCAGATACGAACTTCATCGATCCTATTCCGGTAAAGATCCATGATCTGCCAGCTTAATGTGCTCATGTCGAAGAGGAAGCAGATGGAAGGCCTTGGTTTCATGACATCAAGGAATATTTGGCAAAAGGAAAATACCCAGAACTTGCAAACGCTACTCAAAAGTGCACACTTTGAAGGTTGTCCAACAATTTCTTTCACAGTGGAGGAATCCTATACAGGAGGATTCCAGATCTGGGATTACTAAGGTGTGTCAACGCAAGGGAAGCATCCAAACTGCTAGAGGAAATTTATGCAGGGACATGTGGTCCGCATATGAACGGTTTTGTCTTAGCAAAGAAGATCCTCCGTGCTGGTTACTTTTGGATGACAATGGAAACAGACTGCATCCAATATGTTCGGAAATGCCATCGCTGTCAGATACATGCGGACATGGTAAAGGTACCTCTAAATGAGCTTAATGCAACAAGCTACCATGGCCGTTTACCACATGGGGAATAGATGTTATCGGACCGATTGAACTTGTCGCTTCTAACGGGCACAAATTCATCCTAGTGGCAATTGATTATTTTACCAAATGGACCAAAGCAGCATCTTACAAAGCAGTGACTAAGAAAGTCATGGTTGACTTTGTCTGCGACCGCATTATTTGCCGATTATGGATTCCAGAATCAATCATCACTGATAACGGTTCCAACCTCAACAGTGACTTAATGAAAGCTATGTGTGAGACCTTCAAGATCAAACACAAGAATTCCATAGCCTACCGGCCTCAGATGAATGGAGCCGTAGAAACCGCCAACAAGAATATCAAGAAGATACTAAGGAAGATGATAGAGAAGCATAAACAATGGTACGAGAAACTATCGTTCGCTCTGTTGGGGTATCGCACCACAGTCCGAACATCAACTGAGGCAACCCCCTACATGCAATATGGTACAGAAGCCGTCATTCCCGCCGAAGTAAAAATTCCTTCCTTAAGGATCATACAAGAAGCTGAACTCGACGATGCAGAATAGGTAAAGAGTCGTCACGAGCAGCTGGCTCTTATAGATGGTAAAAGAATGAATGCAGTTTGTAGCTTTATCAGAACAGAATGTCCAGAGCCTTCAACAAGAGAGTCAAACCAAGACGGTTCACACCTGGGCAACTGGTATTAAAGAAGATTTTTCCATATCAAGATGAATCCAAAAATAAGTTCTCTCCCGATTGGCAGGGTCCATACATGGTTCACCGGGTTCTGACAGGAGAAGACCTTATACTTTCAGAAATGGATGGAGAAGTTTGGCCAAAACCGATAAATTCATATGCAGTCAAGCGATACTATGTGTAACCATTTATGATTTCCTTATGTCATTTGAACTACGTCTGACCTAATTCCCATTTAAGAGGGGATACGTAGACAGCCTTATGGGTTCGGTCACAATTCAATAAAAATTTTATTTTCCCCCGCAATTGGAAACTGGGGCAGAATTTTAAGGAGGGCCCTCAAAATTCTGAAATAACTTCAGTCGACCATCGCAAGTAGCCGTCAGAGGTATCAATCCAGCAAACTGGGGCAGAATTTTGAGGGGGACCCTCAAAATTCCGAAGCAAGAGAAGTAGCAATTTCTTGGACCACGTCTCAATCGTTGGTTCATCTAAAGAAAACTATTCTTAACTATGTATTTATGCTATATTTTTGCTAAATCATGTATGTTTATCACCAAAAGTGCTATGTTTAGCAATGCTACCCCAAGGATACACATAGTATCACTAAATCAGAGCTGAGTAGGTCGAGCAAAGTCAGCAGGGACACAAAACTAACCTTTCCCCTTTAGAAAACTCATGATTTTTCTTTGGATGCAGGCACCCAAGTCGCAAAGTTATATCTTATACACTCATACTATTCAGGAATACAACTCTCGAGATTATCACTCCTATTCACGGTAGATATCCGCATACAATATCCCTAGCAGCCGCAATATCACAATCAACTACCAGTTATCAGCTAAGAATTTTTATCATGAATCGCCTTTTATCCCTTGCATAAGGCTACTATTCAACCTTCTGAGGTTAAGCTCTACCTCTATCTACATTGCTTGCATTGCATAAGGCTACCATTCTGCCTTCCGAGATTAAGCTCTACCTCCATCTGCATTTCTTGCATTGCATAAGGCTACCATTCTCTCTCCAAGACTAAGCTCTGTATCCATCTGCATTTCTTGCATTGCATAAGGCTATTATTCTGCCTTCTAAGACTAAGCTCTGTCTCCATCTGCATTCTCTGCATTGCATAAGGCTACCATTCTGCCTTTCGAGATTAAGCTCTACCTCCATTTGCATGGCTGAAAGATCGCCACCTTTATTTATGTCTTGCATAGTTGAAATATCACCACCTTTATTTATGTCTTGCATTGGCTGAAATATCGCCACTTTTATTTATGCCTTGCATCGGCTGAAATGTCGCTACTTTTATTTATGCCTTGCATCGGCCGAAATATTGCCGCCTTTATTTACGTCTTGCATTGGCTAAAAAATTGCCACTTCATTTAAATCCTACATCGGCTGAAAGATCGCCAGTTTTACTTATATTTTGCATGGCTGAAAGATCGCCACCTTTATCTACATCTTGCATGGCTGAAAGATCGCCACCTTTATTTATGTCTTGCATCGGCTGAAATATCGCCACTTTATTCACGCTTTCATGGGCTGAAAAATCACCACCTATTGCATTGCATGGGTTGAAAGATCGCCAAATTGTCCAAAGACATCATTGTTCGGAGGCACCATTTGCATAGCCCGAAAACACCATGTCATGGCCTAAGGACCCCTTTTATCTTTTGCACATCATTATTCTAATGTATCATAGCTCAAAGGCTTCATTCCCATAGCCCGAGAGAAGCATTTCATGGCCTGTGAATCCTTTATTATATGCTTCATGGCCCAGTACATCATGGTCCGAGGACGTCGTCCTAACCGTCCAAAAGACAGCATTCATGGTTTGACAGGAACTTGCATCATGTTTAAACTTATGCACAATATATGCGTGTATTGTTTATCTGCAGGTAAACCAGCGAGCAACGGCCATCTCAGCAGGAGCGATCCCTCTCCGGTTCCCGCAGCCCTATCAGACTCTTAACCTCCCATATCACGTCCGCTCTTGAAAGATCTCCATCGGCATACTCCGCCGACGGATTCTGAACTACATATGACATGATTCCTGTAAGACCAGGGATATGTAGGCAGCTCATGAATCAGAGCATGATCAAACGCTTCAAACCATTTTGTTCGGTCAAAATTGGCCATCATATCTTTACCCGACAACTTTTCCATCATTCCCTGGTAAAGAGGGGCAGCTATTGATACCCAATTTTTTCCTGTCTATTTTTTATATGCAAAATACTTTCAAAATACTATATATATGCATATATAAGTATACCCAAGTATTTTAGTATTTTTCCAATTTTTTAAAAGATTTTTTAAATCAATTTATTATCCATTTTAGTAGTATAAAAATCAATAATTATTCCCAAAATTATCATCTTTGGTGAATAACTTATTTTATTCTCATATTTATACCAAGATATAGCTAAAATAATGTTTACATATTTTTACAAACTTATTTGGTATTTTAAAAGCTAAATTGCATATAATTACAATTTTAGCCTATTTTGAGAATTAATAGCATTTTATAAAATTGGTTCCAATATTTTTAAATTAATATTTATATATTATTAACTGATCCAGTACTTTTAATTTGTTTTCAAAATCATTCTTACTATTTTTATAAAATAAAAGGGGAAAAACTGGCTATTTAAAATTTGGCCTCATTTCGTTTCAATTGCAGCCCCATTACATTTCGATTATAGCCAAATTTGACCCCTCCTAATTGACCCAATCTCAAGCCCAATTCCGGACCAACCCAATCCCACTTAACCCATACCCTTAACCCGTTTTAATTACCCGACCCAAACCCCTTTTAATCCAAGTCGTTGATCAATCTGATCAATGGCCACGATCTCCCCTTACCATTTTAATTCGCCCAAACCCCCAACCCTAACTTATTTTAATCTATAGTCGCCCCTGAATTCCTTTCCTCTCTCAAACTCTCTCGAAGGTTCTTGAAACCCTAATCGTCTTTTACCATGTTCATCCTCAATCTCACCGGAATCCATGGCCTCTCAGGCCATGGATGGCCTATACTCACCTCCCTCTGCTCTTGAACGTTTGGTGTTCGAAGTTTCGAGGTCTGACCTTGATGGAGTCCGTTCAGATCTTCTCTGATTCAAGGTTCTATGGCTTTTTCGACCTAGCTCCGGCGTATCCAAAGCATTTTGATCCTGGTTCTGCCTCATCCGACTTAGATCGGACCTTTTCCAAGCCTTTCTCATTCTAGGGTTCCTCTGAAACCCTGCTATTCGAGGTTTTCTCTGTTTGTTTTCTTAAATCTGTTATATGCATGTGCTCTACTTGAGTTCTTAAACGTTTTCCCCAATTTTTTTTCTTTCGAAAATTACTTCTCTTTGATTTAGGGTTTCTGAAAAACTCAAAATGTTTTCTCTGACTTCTCTTTTCCTTTTCTTTGTGTATATTTTTCATGCATGCGTTTATACTACTTTCTTATGTTTTCTACTTTATATGCTCTTCTGTGCCTTGTCTTTCTACTGTGTTTCTACACCATGCTTACATGTTCGTCCTACTGTGTTTTTCCTATATGTCTTGTTGATATACTTTTCTGGTATTTTGTGTTCTCCTACTGTGTGTATCTCCTACTGAGTTCTTAAGTTCTTTGTTTGCCTTTTTTTTTTACTTGACCTTATTTGAGTTCTCTTTAAACATGTTTCGTCTACTGTTTTCTTGAGTGTTATACTGCCTCTTTTCTCTTTTGAACTTGTTTAAGTCCCAAGTTCTCTTAAACATGTTCTTTCTACCCTCACTATACTCCAAATCAGTTTCTTCACTTTGTTGTTCCAAACTTGCTATTGTATCTGTTGTTCTCTCATAAGTCTGTGAAAGAGACCTCTGAGCCTGTTTCAATTATTTGTCTCCTCATCTCTGTATCTGATTCGAGTTGGAAACCCTAGGATTTGGGGTTTTGGTGAGTTTTGATCTTGTGTTTGGACTGGGGTTCTATTTTTGAACCCCTGGACTCTCTCAGACTCACTCTGAGTCTATGAACTGAGCTTGGACTTCTTTATTTATGACTTTGAACTTTTCTATGCTAGACTCTTCTACAGACTAGTATGACAGTTCTTCGTGCTTGAGCATGGCTGTATGTTTTTCTATATATGATGAATTATTTCTTTCGAAAAGGTTTTTCAACTTATGATTGATTCAGAATCTTTTTCTTTAGGTTTGATTGATTGTTAATGATTTTTTCTTTAAGTAAAACCTTTCTCCACCTTTTCTGACTGGATTCATCCATATCAAATTCAAACCTTGGGATTTACTAGCTGTTTAATTGATTTCCTTTCCTTATTTGTACAAACCGTGTGCTGTCAAGACTTTTCCTTAAATATACCTCTATGTATTTACCCCTCTTGTACTGCTTTGAAAAGGTGTTTGATTGGTCTTTTTCCTTAATTATTTTTACCCGTTTGAAATCAGAATCCCTTAATTAAAGGGAAAACTTGTGTAATTGATTGACAACTAATTTTTTAAATTATTCTCTTACCTATTTCTGTTTGCTTTCTATGCTATAAATACATGGCCTTCTGTAACACATTGGAGAGTCAACACGATCAAACAACTTTCAATTCAATACTTTACACCGCTCAAGTATCATAGTTTTCTAATCATAGCATTCTAACTATTTGCTTGCAATTTGGGCTTTACAAGACTACTGCTTTCTTTTTGTTTCCCTGAAACTGGTATGTTCTAATTTAGTTTTCAGCTTCATCCCAATGTGTTTATTTTACAGTTTCCACAATCCTATCTTCTTTGCTGTCTATGCTCAGTGTTAAATATGTATGATGTTCTCTTTGCATTTGTTTCTGCTGTGAATCCCTATACCCCTATTCCCCTCTATGTGTTTGAGTTAAAGTTCATAACATGGCAACATCCAAATTGCTGCTCATGTCTGGACTTGATCCTTTAAAGGATCCTTAACTCCCAAACAATGTGGCTAACAGGCTGTTCGGGGTGTGCCAGCACATCCAATTGTTGGGTATGACCACCAGCCTGTCTTGGCTTTCCCCAGAATCCCCTCCATTGCACTTACACTCTCTCCTAGCTTCTAAGTTCTGCCCCCCTCCTATGAGCCTTGCTTTAGGACCTTGAATTCCCTCTGAACTTGGACATTTGAGGGTTGGCCCTTCCACACTGCACTATAATTCAATTCTGTAATGTATTTGGGTGTAAGCACTGCCTGGAGTCCATGAGGCTCTTGGGAACTATGACACACCCAAAATGAGAAAGGCTTTGGAAATTTGGTCTTTGGAGTTGGTTTACTTC
Organism: Nicotiana glauca; assembly: GCA_026770625.1. Lineage (NCBI taxonomy): Eukaryota > Viridiplantae > Streptophyta > Magnoliopsida > Solanales > Solanaceae > Nicotiana > Nicotiana glauca. The sequence continues at coordinate 8,752 of MU692461.1, forward strand.
ATGCTTTAGACAGAATACTGAATCAGGCTCTCTTTGGTTGGATTTTTTTAGTTTTTCTGGTGTAATTTTACTTCTTTTTTCTTATTCAATTCTGGGTTGTAATAATCTTGTAATAACTATTAGGGCTTTTAGTGAAAAGGGGAGGGTAAATCATGTATGCAAAAGGGGTAGATATCATGTTCATAGGAATTTAATACACTTCTGCAATCATGTCCTGCTTTCAGTTCTGCATTTTCATATAGAAATCATGTTTATATATTACGCATTTCATATAGAAACCACGTCTATAAGTTCTGCATTTTCGTATAGAAACCATGCTTATACATTTCTGCACTTCTGTATTATCTAGAAAACATGACAATAGGTTCTGCGTTTCCATATAGAAATCCTGTTTATAGGTTCTGCATTTCATATAGAAATCTTGTCTATAAGTTTCTACACTTTTGCATTTTATAAGAACCATGTCTATAGATTTCTGCATTTTATATAGAAACCATGTTTGTAGGTTTTCACATTTTTGCATATCACATAGATAACATGGCTATAGGACTTCTTGAATTGTACATATGCATCTATCACTAGGCAAACGTATTTATAGGTTTGAATAACAAACAACATTCTAGACACCATGCCTATAGGACCTTTGCACTTTTATTTTGGTTGTAAACATCTTTAAATCATTCAGCACCTAGAAAGCATGCCTATATGAGCTATCAACTAAATCTGAATCGTCTATTTTGCCTATAAGTCTAAAATCAGTAAATAACATTGCTTAATATCTACAGAACTTATGCTTTTTTTTTACCAACAAGTCTTCGTCTTTAAAATTAGTACACTCCTGCATTGTTAGATATCATGCCTATAGGTTTCACCTAGGCAAGCCATAAGGTGAATTAGTTAATGGAATCAGACTTCATTGAATTCCAACCAGCAGGCAGATCTGATTCGGGTTTTTTATCTAAAATATGTAATAAATCAGTCTGCCTCCCGTTTCCTTTAAGTTTAATTAAGACCATAACCGGTATGTACAAGACATGCTAAACAATCTGTCTTTAAGTTGAGGAAGCTTGTTTAAGCCCTTAATTGCTATGTGTTTCCCCATATCTGCTCTACGTGTTTTGATTGTCGCCATAGAATTTTATCCTTTTAAAACCATAAAAGCCCAAATCTCCCTTCCCTTTAGGACTAGTAGTCCCAAATGCCTCTGAGGCTGATATGATTTGGGACGAGGAATAGCATGCAATAAGTAAAACGAGACTATTCCGTGTTTAGTACCTTAACGGGGTGGGAAAGGGTAGATATGGATATGATGACCACGCGATAACACCACGCATATAAATGGTTACCAGGTGTTGTGTGGGGTGATCCATATTATGTATAAACCTAGGACCCCTTCCCTTATTTGTTTACCTTATTTCAAAATTTCAACTGCTTTTCTCAAACTTCGGCTTTTAATTACTTTTGATTTGTAACAACTATGTGAAAATTTCCTCTTTTTACTCGTTTCTTCCCTCAAATTTCAACTTCTCCAACTTCGTTTAGCTGTAATCATTCACAACAATTATATGAAAACCCCCTCATATTTGTAACTCTTATTTGTCTATTTGTTGTTTGCACCTAAAGTCACAATTATAGCATGGCCGGGAACCACACTAGTGGATCTTGAGGGGTGCCTAACACCTTCCCCTCGGGATAATTTCAAGCCCTTACCCAACCTCTGGTTTTCTAAATCAAAATTCTTCTTAGTGTCCTAATACACTTAATCATTAGGTGGCGACTCTTCAATCCAAACCCAATTCCCAAAAGGAAACGAGTTGTCTGCCCAAATGTCATAACCTGAATTTGCGAGAAAAAGGGGGCATCAACACAAGCTTCAGAAGATTTATAGATAGAAATCTTGTAACTCATAGTTGACAAACTTATTTAGTATTTTTGATTTTTTTTATTTTTATGTAATAACAGGACCGCGGACCGGAACCTCGACGGAATGTCACCTCGGCCGGCTCTCCGCCTTAGTATACTCCATCACTGTTCCTACTTCTGAACTACGCGTGGCCTGATTCCTTTATAGCTAAGGATATGTAGGCAGCTCAGATACCAGGGCTCGGTCACATTCTCCTTCCTCTTAGTTTTTGGTCTCCTAAATAAATTTCGAGTCAAAAAATCTATCTAGTCGTTCCTTGTCTGAAAATACTTCAGAGAGAGGCAGCTGTAGATGTGTGATTTTTTACCCTCCCCAAGATTTTACATATTTTAGTGTTAAACGTTTAGTTTAGGTCTAGTATAGCTATTTCAATTAGTGTTGACTCTTTTACTTTATTTTGTCACAAAAACGAAAATTACAAAAAATATTTTTTTTATTTAGGTAATTGATATTTTATCTTACTTTTATTTTATCCACTTTACATAAAATTTAAAAATACAAAAATAGTCCACTTTATTTTTCGAGGATATTAGTGTTTTTGGTAGTAGTATTATTTTAACTTTGCGATAATTTTAATCTAATCCTATTATTATTTTAGTATGGCATTTGAAAAATACCAAAAATAGTTTCATATTTTATATATAAGTTAGTTTAACTAATTAGATCAATTTTTACATTATGTAGTATATTTATCTTATATTAAGAGGTATTTAATTAAAGTTTGGACATTTGTTTTTAGCCCAATGTTAAGGCCCAAATTTGAAGCCCAGACACCTTACCCATGCCCAATTCTTCATCAGATTTTCTTTTTGGAATTAAAAAAACCCTAAACCTTCTTCATTTTCTCCCTTAACCTAAAAAATACATACAAGACCAATACCCTAGAACCCCTAAGCCCTAGAAGACCACCCTTCAGTCGCCCACCATACCACCAGACCCCTGACTTCACAAACCCAGCAAATCCTCCATAGCCAGCAGCACCAACCCATCAGACCTTCTTTGTAACGACCCAACCGGTCGTTTTGAGTACTGGCGCTCCGTTCAGCAATCGAAGGCCATGAACAGAGGTATTATGACTTGTGCGCATGGTCAGAATTAAATTTTAAGAAGTCCAGAGTTAATTTGGGAAGAGGATTCTCATTTCGAAAGCTTAAAGTTGAAAGAATGAGCTAGGATTTGAATTTCAAGTAAACGACCTTGGAATCAGGATCTGGAAGTCCCAGCAGGTTCGTATGATGATTTCAGACTTGGGCGTATGCCCGGACTGGGTTTTGGATAAACCGGGAGCGTTTTGGCGCCTAATGTGGAAGTTAGCATTTTAGAAGAAATTCTATAAGTTTGGCTT
>MU692461.1:14580-39922 GCA_026770625.1 Nicotiana glauca
TTGGACCATTAGAGTGTGTCAAATTTGACCATCTCGTCTCTACCCCTTCGGGATTAGGCGGGACACTCACTGAGTACACGTTGATTACGTACTCATACTACACTTCTGTGCATTTTTGTTGCACAGGTATACTTCATTTTAGTGGCCTAATGGACGCAGCAGTACGGACGATTCAGGGACTAGGTGAGCTGCAAATTGTGAGGCGACCTGCAGCTAGTATAGTTTCTTTCTGTACTTTGATTATTTATTTCCTGTCCATTGTATTCCGGACAGAGGTTGTATTTCATGTCATTATCAGTAGTCGCTCATGCACTTGTGACACCGGGTTCTGGGAGGATTTTCGAAAGGTTTAATTTAATTATTATTGTTAAATTAAATTGAAGCAAAACCCTTTTATTTGCGAAAATGGAAGGAAATTTCTGGAATTTGATGTTTTTAAAAAGGATTTTTAAATCGGTAAATCTAATTGGCTGGCCTGACAGCGGTGTCCGGCGCCACCACGACCCTTAGTGGATTTTGGGTCGTGACATTCTTCTCCACGCTAAAAAACACCAACGAAGGACCCATTCCGCTGAACCTTAAGAACAGACCCAAGATAACCACAATTCCTCCAACGACCCCTTCTTCTTAACCCCTGAAATTCGTCACCTCCAGCCGACATGTCACCAAACCAGCGCCGTCCACTGCCCTCAATCCCTCACCTCGCCTCGCCTCGCCTCACCGCCACCGTACCTCCCACGAGCAGCCACCATAGCTTACCGAAAACCAGCAGCGGCGGCGTGAGAGGGCAGCCGCAAGCGGGAAATAGGGGATAAAAAAGCCAAAAGATATTTTGTAGTTGCAAACTCAGATTTTAGTTTACTTGAAATTACAAAAAATATATATATAAGAGCTTTTATTTCTTCATTTTTTATTTCAGTTTTGGTATTTAAAAATATGGTACTTGCTTGAGGTTCGGAAGTTTGTTAATTTTGGTTGTCGGTTTGAGGTTCATTGTGTCGAATTTGAGTTCGTCAAGGTTATCGCGTCCAAGGTTTTCGGACCGGATTTCTATACATACAGAATTGCTAAACTGAAAAAGCTCTTTTTGAGGTCTTCTTCCCACCCCTTTCTTTATTTAATTAATGATGTTTTGGTGTTCTATTTAGTGCTTGTGGTTTGAAAGATTCTGCATTAAGTTTGTCATGGATTTTAATTTAATTTTCCTTGTTTGGCTTTGTAGTGTCCTCATTTGATACTAGTATATTGGAATGACTAATTTAGAATTAAGATACAGGATGCCTAAAAATTTTATGGTTCATGGGTTGATTTGGGAATGAATTAAAGCAAAAACAGTAGTTTGGGTTAAAAATGACATTAAAGTAAATGTTGGAATGACGTTCTGGGTTTTACATCGGATGTGCTTGCCGTTTAAGTTTTGAATTATTTATTTTATCATGTTATTTTATTCAACTGAGTCGTAGTTTGAATTACTATTTTGTTTGACTCCTTTCGCTAGGAGCATGTTTAGGCCGGTCACACTTGGGTAGGCAAACTTTAGGATTTATTGTTAGTTTTGAGGTGAGAGGTCGTTCCCTTAGTTTAATTTATCTTCGGAATGCCCCGAAGGATATGTATATATTTTATTCCGGAGAATGCCCCGTAGTATTTTGTAAATGATGGCCAAAGACGGAACAGTTCGAGGAAGCATAGAATAGTATTTTATTTTTGCATTTATTTTTGTTTTATTAAGTGGGGCCGACCTCGAGCCTCTTGTGTGTTTATTTTTCTTTTCTGTATTTATTTTTACCTCAATTTGAATATTTTAAAAGTCAACTAGGTCGAGTACGCAACCATACTAGTTACGGGACTTGGGGAGTGCCTAACACCTTCTCCTAGAGTCAAATGAATCTCCTTACCCGAATCTCAGGTGTAGATTTAGTTTTGGAGTCTCAAGTATTGAAAGGAAAAAATTACTTTTAGAAAAACGGTGACCTGACACACCGAAATCAAATGTCAGGTGGCGACTCTGAGTTAATCCTTTTGAACATAAATTTTTGTCACTTTATAATTGAAAAGCCTTTTGAGCTTCACAAATCTTTTTATATTTTAAAGAGGGTTAGTGAAGTTGATTAAAAAAGCGGTGTGATACCATATACCAATCACTAGTAAACAATGAAGCACCCAGGAAGCCTGCTTGTTCATAAACAGAATAACTAAAAAATATCCACCAAATGATAGAATATATATCAACAGGCTCATACTTTACCAGCTCTTCTAACACCTCAAGAAAGTCATTTTGCACATAAGGAGTCCATGTAATCATCAGAGCCATCTCAAGATGTTCAGTTCCTATATCAGGATGTTCAGTCTATGTAACAAATAGGTAATTCATCACTAAAAATAGTTGGATCTAGGACCAGATGATTCACAATTGAATCGGGAAGCTCCCTAATTGCCTCAAGTATCAAACAAAAAAACCACATGAGCCACCTCTAAAAATTTTTCCATAATTGCTCTTAGTAGAAAAACTATCAAGAACAACTGCCTCAAGTTTCTTGTGGTTCATTCTCAATTCAAAAAATATTTCAAAGTATTATTCATTAGCAATAACTATTCCTGAGTTAATATGATAAAACTCATAGCATCCTAATTGTCTTAGCTGCTCATGCGACATGAGATCAAGGAACAAAATCTCATCTAGGCAGTTCAATAACTCAGAACTAAAGTGTTTCACCACCTTCTGCATAGCTATTTCACAAGCGTTCTCTATAGTGCACTTGCCTATTAGTAATATTGACAAGAGATACTCCATATGGTTTTCAACTTCATCTTTAATGGAAAAAATTGGAATCTTGAGCTCATGAGAATACTAATCCTCCTTAGTGGCCTTCTTTAAGCTGATTTCTGTAAATGCAACATCCAATTCAGTTTATTAAACTGACATCGGAAGAATAACATAAACCAGTGGAACTATTTCCCCCTCTACATGCATTATATTCTCTCCATGGTTCGTCAAATTTTTCTGCATTTCCCTGAAGGCTAGTAAAAGTAAACTGGTCACTTGGCTTCAACAAGGAAGGTGTATTTTTATAAAAACTAGCCAGCTCTGCATTCGAAAGAATTACTACTCCCTTATTCATTACTTGATGCTCGTCAGAAGGAAGCATAGTACTCTCAAAAAAATATTTGGTTGAACTAGAAACACTTGAAGCCTCGCCTACAGTTGGCGTTTCTAGTACTGGTCCTAGCTCCTTGGTCGTGCATCCTTTTGCCTCCCTAATAAGCTCACATTTTTCAGTTTCACTTTCAGTCGTTACATCTATTCCCATACCTTCAGCTTCAAGAATCGAAAGATATGCTTCTACCACTATTTCTTCTTGCTCCCCAACGTTGTTCAAAATTGACTTCTCAAAATTAGAATCAGTATCAAAAGTCTTTCCCACAAAATCCATTGCTCCATTTTTTAGTTGATAAGTAATTGGCATTTCATTAAACACTTGTTGCACATGGGTTCCAAAAACCATTTTGCTATGCACAAAAAAGGGTAAAGACTCCGCAGACAACTCAATCTCAGTCTTTTCGACTTTGTTATCCCCTAGTCCACCGGCATCAAGCACCAATTCTATTTGCATGGGACTATTATCTTTGTTGCATATAGAAATGATGCCAAAATTAAGAGTTCCAGAAATACAAACCTTGTGAAAAACGTCAGGATTAGTAGCAACTCCTAAGGCAGAAAAAGATATGGTTTGATGGTTCTGAGATTCGACAACATATGAGGATGTTGATTCAAGGTTCTTCGCTGGATGAATCAGTCCATGGTTAGCTTTGACCATTCTTGTCTGCTCTGGAAAGACTCGGATATGGTAGAAATTGCGCAATTGTTGGTACTATTATCGATAATAGTTGTAATCCTCTCAACAAACGAAAATTCGACAGATTAGGAACCCATAGCGTAGCCTCTGTATGGAACCACTCCAGCAGTCCAACCATGGAAAACCTCCGGTGAGTGATACAGATAATGAGAGGACTGAAAATAAGTAGGTTGTGAAGAATGATGTGGACTGAAATTAGATATGTATAGAGGGTTTTGATTGGATTGCTGCTGGTATTCGCCATTATAATTTCCATATCCCATATTGCTATAAACATAAGGATTATAACCTTGATATGTTGTATTGATGAAATCATGTGGAAGAAAAGCAGGTAGAACAACTTGTAAAGAGTGACTGAAAGTGGTTTTAGTGACATAAAGAGGATTTTGGAATGCCATCGGTGATTACCCACAAAGAGAGGATGATTGCTCTGATGCCACTGTTACGGTTGCTGAATTTCAGAGAAGAAGAAGCGAACTAGGGCTAACCTAAATCTAAGAAGAAGAAGAATTAAGACAAATAAAATAAAAGGGTTTTCATTCACAAGCCTTTGAAAAAGGTAGAGTTCATACATATAACTCAAAGACGTGAGCAATGGCCTAGGGAAAAAGAAATAAGGAAAACTTACAATGGGTTAATTAAATAATAAAGCAAACTAAGTGGATTAATTGCAAGAAGTAAACTTGTTAACTAATCAGCCTATCGCTAACTTCAAGGTGCAACATTTCAAGCCTCTTGTACTAGCTCTACCAGTTGCTCCAACCTCTTCTATTTTAATTCGTATCAGTTGCCTGTACAATACCACTTACCATTTTTATCTGAAAGTAGTTTGTCCTCCATACTAACCATATTCTTCTATTTGGATGGTATTCTAAGTTAGTCATATACCCCCATCCTCCAAACAATTGTTAGTTACTTGCTCAATCTTGTTTCCTTTAATTTTGGTCTCATTAGACCTTCCAAACCAATTCCTTCTTTACTATAAAGGAGTTTTACCTTATTTTGTTTGTTAGGGGCATTGAGGCCCCTAACATTCTAGCATAAAACTTTATCAATGACCTTGGAGAGGTAAGTCGATACCTCCCCCTCTCCTAGGTGGGATCCTATGTAGCAATGTGCTAGGCTCTGCTTATCCAATAGCTGAAATGAGTTCTGCTGACTTCCTGCTCATGATATTTTGTTGGATGTTTGACAGTGTTCCCAGGTGTCATTCATGCTATTTTTCCTATGTTCTGGTGGTTCTTTACATTGCATCGAGTTCCTTCTGTGCCCCATGTCCTCTTCTATGTATAGCATTTTTCCTCTTTCTTATTTATGTCATCTACTTAGATTTAGTTTTCTGGGATTACATCTTCTATATGATCTTTTCCTTTTTTATGCTTTGGAGGTGATGTTTGATCATTTTTCCTTTTCCTGCATTCCTCCTTCGAGTGCCCATATTTGTGACTACAGGCACACAAGGTAGGTTTCCAATCATACTGCACTTTCTGCTCAATCAAGTTCCCTTTCTCATTTCTGAAAATTACTTTATCTGGTAGGTTTAAATCTACTTCCACTTCAATCAACAATCTTGTGAAATTCAACCCCATTTTTTCTCTATATTATGGTCCACCATTATAGGTTTTCCTCTTTTTCCAATAAGACTCCCCATTTTACCCAATACTTTAGGACTCCAATATTTGAAGTCCAATCCTGGCAATTTCACCCAAATAGAGACTATGTATAGTGCTTCTTTTGTAAACTCCATATTTGGCTCCCAACTTTTACAATCAATGGCTTGTTGTCAAAATGATATATTCCTCCTTGGATCACACCATTTTCTCCAATAGCAATTTCACAAATGGATGGCTCACCATGTTTGTCAGGTGATACGAAGTCCTATTTGAAACCAGTGTTCAACACTTTTGCTATATCAAAGTTGTTCCAAATCGATGCCCTCGTCTCCAAATCTGCCGATGCTTCCACCCCGTCTCCCATAACAACTTACTTTGACTTCCCGATGCTTGTGAGTCCTTCCTCCACTCTGATTGCTCAATTGTATCCCCAAATTCCATAGTTTGCTCTAGCTCTATTTCATTAGTTTTTCGCGTACACCTCTCGATTAACTGTAATTGGTGGTATGCCTTTCAATTTCTGCCGCCCAACTACACTTGCAACAGATTCCTGAGCTTCGATTGCCTTCTGCGAAGGGATTCTCGTTCTCTTTCCTTCATGGACACGCACCTTAGTTATCATGTGCCGAGAGAAAATGAGCCTTCTCTATTACTTCCCAATAATTTGCTTCAAGGATTAAATGGCCCATTATTCTCATATACTAAATACAAGGGAAGAAATTATCTTTTCCTTTTTTGAGAGTGATAGAAAAGTGGGAAGTGCTAAATGTTTATGCTTTAAATATTAATTATGTAAATAACATCTTTATTAAATGATTAAGTTGATTTATAATATATTATAGTCAGTTAAATTACATTAACATTAAGAAAAGTTATATAATAAATATATGTAACTTAATCTCGAAATATAAATCTTATGCACCACTTAGTTATAGCGTGAAATTGGAACAATGTTATGAACTTGAATCCTAACATACAAGTAGACTACAAAACCGTTTCATGGTTAATCCGAGAAATCAAAATACGTACGGAGTAATAAAAAGAAGAACCATTACATGGAGAAATAACAACAACAACAACAACAACCCAGTAAAATCTCATTAATGGGGTCTGGGGAGGGTAGTGTGACGCAGACCTTGCCCCTACCCCGAAGGGATAGAGAGGTTGTTTCTGAAAGACCCTCAGCTCAAGAAAACAAAAAGATACAAAGGAGACAATATTAGTATCAACAAAGAAATCATATGAAAAACAGGAACAACATAAAATTCAGAAGAAAGATGCAAAGCAAAAGCGATAGCTAGTAAATAGTTCCTGCGTTGAAAAGTGAAATAGTAAGACACAACATTGCCACTAGCTATCCTAGACAAAAATCCTACCATACTGGTCTCGCAATGGTACAAAGTAAGGAAAGACTCATACTACCTCCTAACCTACAACCTTAATACTCGATCTCCACAACTCCCTATCCAGAGTCATGCCCTCGAAAATCTGAAGCCTCGCCACATCCTGCCTGATCACCTCTCTCTAATACTTCTTAGGTTGCCCTTTACCTCTCCTCGTGCCCTCCACAACCAACTGCTCGCATCTTCTTACTGGCGCATCTGGGCTTCTCCTCTGAACATGCTCGAACCATCTGAGTCTCGCTTCCCGCATCTTGTCGTCAATGGGAGCCACATGCACCTTCTCCCGAATATCATCATTCATAATCTTATCCAATCTAGTGTAGCCCTACATCTACCTCAGCATCCTCATTTCCACTACTTTCATCTTCTGGATATGTGAGTTTTTTATAGGCCAACACTCAGCCCCATACATCATGGACGGCTAACAACAACTTTATAGAACTTACCTTTGAGTAACGGTGGCACTCTCTTATCACACAAGACTCCAGATGCTAACCTCCACTTCATCCATCCTACACAAATACCATGTATAACATCCTCATCGATCTCCCCTCCCCCATGGATAACCGACCCAAGGTACTTGAAGCTGCCTCTACTTAGGATGACCTGTGATTCAAGCCTCACATCCACGTCCACTTCCTCCGGCTCAGAGCTAAACTTACATTCCAGGTATTCTGTCTTAGTCCTACTCAGCTTGAAACCCTTAGACTCAAGGGCCTGTCTCCAAACCTCCAGCCTATCATTAACACCGGTTCGCGACTCATCAATCAGAACTATGACATCGGCAAATAGCATGCACCATGGCACCTCCCTTTGAATATGGTGTGTTAATGCGTCTAGCACCAGCGAACAAAAATGGACTGAGGGCAGAGCCTTGGTGTAATCCCATTTCCACCGAGAAATGATCAGAATCGCCTCCTACTGTCCTAACTCAGGTCTTTGCCTTAGCATACATGTCCTTAATTGCCATAATATAAGGGACCGGCAAACCTTTTGCCTCTAAGCATCTCCAGAGGACTTCTCTAGGAACCTTGTCATACGCTTTCTCTAGGTCAATAAACACCATGTGCAGATCCTTCTTTCTCTCTCTATACAGTTCCACCAACCGCCTAACAAGGTGTATAGCTTCCGTGGTTGAACGACCCGGCATAAACCCAAACTAGTTATCGGATACAGACACAATCATCCTCACCCTCGCTTCAACCACCTTCTCCCACACTTTCATGGTATGACTCAATAACTTGATACCCCTATAATTGTTACAACTCTGGATATTACCTTTGTTTTTATACAATGGAACTATCGTACTCCACCTCCACTCATCTGGCATCTTCTTCTCCTTAAAAATAACATTAAACAACCCAGTCAACCACTCCAAACCTGCTCTCCCCACACACTTCCAAAATTTCAAAGGAATCTCGTCTGGCTCGGTCGCTCTGCCCCTACTCATCTTACGCATAGCTCCTATGACCTCCTCAACCGTAATACGCCTGCAGTACCTAGAGTCGCGGTGACTCTCGAAATGCTCAAAATCACCTAGCGCAATAAGCCGATCCCCTTTCTCATTTAGGAGTTTCTGAAAGTAAGTCTGTCATCTCTTCTTAATCTGGGCATCTTCCATCAATACTCTACCGTCTTTGTCCTTGATGCATCTCACTTGGTCCAAATACCGAGCCTTCCTCTCCCTCAACTTGTCCAGCCAAAATAACTTCTTCTCCCCATTTTTTCCCCCTATTCCTCATATATACGACCATACGCCGCGTACTTAGCCTCCGTGACCGCCAGCTTAGCTTCATTCCTGGCTACTTTATACCTCTCCATGCACGTTTGCCTCTCCTCCTCACTTATGCTCCCCACTAACTTCAGGTACGCCGCCTTCTTAGATTCCACTTTACCTTGAACCGTTTCATTCCACCACCAATCTCCTTTGTTCCCACCAGAGACGCCCGTCGCGACTCCTAACACTTCTCTCACGACCTCCCTTATACAGTCTTATGTCACGGTACACCTAGTGTTTGCGTCGCCACTACTCCTCCAGGCTCCCATAGTCGACAACCGCCCCTCCAGCTCTTGGGCTTTATCCTTAGTTAAGGCTCCCCACCTGATTCTTGGCCTTCCTCGAGCAGACCTTTTCCTCCTCTTTAATATAATACCCACATCCATCACCAAGAGCCTATGCTGCGTCGCGAGTATCTCACAGAGAATCACCTTGCAATCCTTACACAGCCCTCTGTCATACCCCCTGAGGAGGAGATAATCAATCTGAGTCTTCGCCATCGCATTCTAAAAAGTAACCAAATGCTCATCCCTCTTCGGAAAGCTAGAGTTCATAATTACCAACCCAAAGGCCTTAGCGAAGTCCAACAACGAGATGCCTCCCCCTTTCCTCTCCCCAAAACCAAAGCCTCCATGCACTTCGCCATAACCACCAGAGATCGACCCAATATGACCATTGAAATCCCCTCCTATGAATAGCTTCTCAGCAAGCAAAACCTGGCGCACAATCTCATCTAATCCCTCCCAGAAGCACTGTTTAACCTCCTTATCAAGGCCCGCATGCGGCACACAGGCGCTTGTGAGCACGTGATTTTTTTCTCACATGAATTACTCCCACAAAATCAAATAACAATTGTCTATTTTTATTGTGTGCAATTTTGTAAGTTTTCGTGGTATTTTCCGTTATTGCTTGCGTTGGTCTTTGCATGTTTGTTCTATCTAAATTAATGGAAAAATACAAAAATAGGTTGCATCTGCATTTAGGATTTAATTTTACAACTATTGAGTTAAGTGGTAAATTACTTATTTCACAAAAAATAAAAAAATCACAAAAAATAACATATTTTGAATTTTTAGTGTTAAATGTCAAAATTGTGTGATTTTCTTTTTTCTTTAGTATTTAATGACTTGTGATAATTCTTATTTAGAGCTAATTAATATTTATAAGTCAATTTGGTTTTATAATTTAACTTAGGATTTTAGGTTTTAATTTTGGAAAATAATTTAGGAAGAAATAAAGGGAAAAAAGTTAATAAAATAAAGGAAATCGGGCCAAATTCAATATTAATTCAAAAGGCCCAAATAATTACCCGCCCAAAACTAGCCCAATTCCATGCCCAATCCAGTCCGCCCTACCAGAGCCAAAACGACGTCGTTTGGAGGCCTTTTGATTTGAGCCGTTAAAGATCGTTCATTCAATGGTCCAAAACACATTCCCACACCCGTATCCGACCCCGACCCGTTTACTTCAGAGATTGATCTGGTCTCAAAGGAAATTAAATGACGTCATTCCAATTAGTCAGATGATCCAAGTCGTTGATCTCGTCTGATCCAACGGTTTGGATTCAATCCCCCTTACAGTATATAAACTCAAAACACACCCCACCCCCACCAATCAGAACCCCTTCCCTTCCCTATCTCTTAGAGACCGTAGGTAATGCCACCGTCCTCCGCCGTAAATCGCCGGCCAGAAATTGCCTCTGTCGCCGGCCGGCATCCAATCAACTCCAAATTTACACCATGTATTCACCTTGACCTCCCCATCTCCGATCCACCATCAGTTTTCTTCGAATCCCAGACTAGCCTCTCGAATCTTCAAAAAATCAAGCGGTCCCTCCTCCGTGTCGGCGGTGGGTGGCCAAACGCTACCAAAATTACACCCCTGAACCACCAGCACCTCATCTTCCCAAATCCCAACCCCTCTTCCTTCGAATGTTCCTGGATTTGTTCGAATATCAAATTTTAGCCAGGAACCCTAGTAGCCGCCACCATTCACCCTAGCCTTCCGGTGGCGGTGCCACCTCAAATCGGTCCCAAACTAACATCATACAACCGCCTTAACTCCATCATCCCTGAACCACCACTATTTTCCTTCAAATCAGCCTAGAACCCTTTGAACATGAATTTGAATGAATGAACCCTAAAAGCCCAAATCTCGGGATCGAGTACTTGATTAAAAGGATTGAGGTCGTGATCGACCTTAGCTGTGTGTTCTCAGTCGAGAACACTCAGTTAAGGTCCATTACGGATTCAAAATCAAAATTGGAGGGCTGAATTCAAGACAGGGTCAATCAGAGGTAGGTGTCCGAATCGTGATTCTTTTATATTTCTTTTTACTATTATTATCTTCCTCTACTCTTTTCTTTTTATTTAGTTTTTTTTAGAATGGTAGATTTGTAGTTGGAATTGTTATATGTATGTTCGTCAGTTTCTTTACAAAATTAGAGATGGTTATGTTATTCGTGTCATTTAGGTTTATGATTGATGTAGCTTAATTGCATTAATCTCAAAAGTCCTTCAGAGTTTTGGTTTAATCAATTCGATCCGATTTTTTTTGTTTTGATTTGGTCACCTAGTGTAGTTCTAGCTCACTCATGATAGTGAAAAATCAGTCAATACAAATAGGGGTGTTCATGGAGGTAAATTGGATATTTTAACCTTAGGGGGTTCATTTAGGGGTCTGCTAGCAATTAGTAGAGAATAATAGCTTAATTAATTAAAAGGCACTAAGTAAATGGATGAATTAAAAATTAAAAAGATAAGTTGCTAGTGGATCGTGCACTAATTGGATGCCCATTTTAAGGGCTGGAAATCAGAGTAAAAGAAAATATTCGAATACACACAGAAATAGATAGAATAAGTCTAAAAATTAGAGAAAAAGACAATTTTTAAGTATTATGATAGCTGGAGAACTGGAGAGAATAGACATTAAGAACATACAGTGAGGGATTGAGACATTTTTGAACACAAGAAGCATTCTAAAAATCATAAAAAGGGAATAGAGAGCTTGAGAGGGAAAAACACTCTAAAATTGGGAGAGATTCTAATAGAGGGAACTTGAGAGAACACTGAAAAGCTCTGAAAACTGGAGAGACCAAAAACTCCAAAAAATCACTATTTTATTGGATTTCTTAGGGTAATCTTAAAGCTGTAGGTTCTAAATTAAATTTCCAGCTCCTCTAAGGTTAAAAATGGCTTGAATTCTCCTTGTGTTTCAGTAGTGGAGGTTTTCAGAAGTTCCTAGAGTCATTTTCGAGTTTAATTAGCTTCATTTAAGCTGGTCTTTGGGTGTTTACTGGTTGTGTTCATCTGAAATTAATTGCTGGGTTTGCTTGGTATCATTTCTGGGTTCGAAATTAACATTATGCTGCTGCATGTTGATTGTTGCTGCTGACTCTTCCTTCTTCTTGCTTTGCTTCAATTTCCAAGTAATTTTCAGCCTTATGGATATCATTTGATGTATAACTTGAAGTATGAATTTGAATAAGATGAAGTTTGGTGCCAGGGTATCTGAATCGTCTGTTCTTATTTTAAAATTCATGATTCACATATAATTACTGGGGGGACGGATTGCAATTAAGTATTTAAGTTCTGTTAGTTAGCAAATGTGGCCCTGTTATGGTTTCGACATCATATGCTGCTAGCAGTGTTAGATCTAGGCCTGGGTGCTTGTCTTGTTTTACCCTTGAGTTTGGTTCTGCTAATTCTGTTTCTTGCTATTGAGGTCTGTGTCTCAGTTTTAGACAATGTAATTGCTATAATTCTAATGTCATGATATTATGTAATCTATTCACTGATGCGCCTGTTATGTGTTAGATTAGATACTTATGTATTTGTTTGACTTTAAATTACTACAACTTTGGTTTGAGAATTTTGAGAATCATTTGGCAAATGAATGATCTTGTAAATTTGGAAGTGATTTTTGTTTAATTCAATTCATCGATAGTTATAATTAACTCAATATGAAGGCATTTGAAAGTTTGTAGATTTGCTCATTCACTGACAGTATTGATCAATTATCTTATATATAAGATTCATGAATTTTGATGTGCCAAAAATATTTTCTCCTGAACATAGAGTTGTATTGGTAGCTGGGCGCATAGATAGTTTGGGTAGGACTATTTGATTAATCAGGCAAGGTTTCACGCAAGGCATAGTTTTCTTTGTAGTAACTCGCGATTTCAAGATCAATGCCTAATAGTTCATGCAATAGCTTAAAAATGGATTCACCACTGGAAGAAGAAAACATAATTAAACATCTGTTCTCTTACTTAATATGTATGATACAAGACTATATTTTCTTTAATAAAATTATCATAACTATGGTACGGTTTCTGTGACGTATTTGCAACTTGTAATTTCTAAAATTTAGGGGGTACATTTCATGTGACCCAGTTCCAATTTCCAACAAGGTTAAACAGAACGTGTCGTGAATCACGGGTCATTTCATGTTGCGTGGCTCGCAATATGTTTTAAATAACCTTGAAATAATTTCTTGAATAAATAAAGCGGTTAAAGTTAAAAGGGCACATAGGTTAAAAGTGTTAAAATCAGATAATTAGGCCGAATATAACAGTTAAGCGACCGTGCTAGAACCACGGGATTCGGGAATGCCTAACACCTTCTCCCGGGTTAACAGAATTCCTTACCCGGATTTCTGGTTCGCTGACTGTTAAACAGAGTCAAACCTTTTCCTCGAGTCGGGATTCAAACCGGTGACTTGGGACACCATAAATCTCCCAAGTGGAAACTCTGATTTTTAATAAAAAATAAATCCCGTTTCGGTTGTTCTTTAATTGGAAAAAAACTCCCTTTATTATACCCTTCCGGGGGTGTAGTGAAAAAAAGAGGTGTGACAGCTCTTTTGACTCTGTTGGGGATAAGAACCCAGAACTTTTGGTTCATGGTTCAAGAATTCGAGCTTAGAATAATTGTTATTTGGCTTTATTTATTATCTGATTTTATTACGTGTTTGGGCCTAATGTGCTAATGTTGCTTTTTACTGCTTTGATAATTTTTGAACTGTGCATATAAATTATCTTCTCATGCACCACCTCTGAGTCTTCTTGAAATTAAAATTGGGCATTTGCTTGACATAGCCCACTTTCATTAAGATAGCCCAGGTGCTTGTCACCCGGTAAAGGATTTTAGTCACACCTGTTTTAGGCAGGGAGCACCACCAGTTAAGCCGAAAAGCAATGCTACCGGTACACTGATCCTCCTCGGCTTGAGTTGTCCGCTCGAGTAAGCCAGTCTAGATACTTTCTCCAATAAGATTTTAACCTATAACAACAAAGCCTCATGTCGGATCCCTAGTAGGAACATTTTATTTGCATCACGTGCATTTGACCTTGGAGATTCAACATAGGGGTTGGATCTGTCTAGGACAGGTGTACCCGAAATAAAAAGACCATACTAATGCATCTTACTTGCTAATTGTGCATTTATTTGCTTTGGAGCTGCATGTTGACCGGCTGTTGAAGAATGAGAGGAAAAAAATGAGGGAAATAATTACTCTTTTTGGGGAAAATCAAGATATAAAAGATAAAAAAAAAAAATATATATATATATATATAGAAGGAAAAGGTTTTGTTTTCAAAAAAATATATAGTTGTTTTTTGGCAGAACTACGTAAGTTTGATTCTCACCGGATGTGGGATACGTAGGCAACCCATATCAGGTTCAACTATTTGAAAAAAAATATAAAAAAAAAATTAGGAGTAAATAAATATCACAGTTTTGCCATAAGTAGGGTGATGTCATTCTTGTCCGAAATAGCCGAGTGTCCCCAAAAGTACGCCAGAAGGCCGTTTGTGCGAGAACAACCACCTTTGTTCATTTCTCAAATTTTTGGCCTGTTAGCAAACACAGCCTTTAAATCTTCTTCGAAAGTGCTGAAAGGCCGTATTGACAAAACCGAATATTTTTATGAAATTTTTTGAGAAACAATGATGATTTTTTTACAATAAATAAATAAATAAATAAATATATTTGTCAGTTAGAGTCTGTTAGTCTATTTTTAGGCTGTATTGCCATGTTGATGTTAGAATCTTTAGAATCCCTTAATATTGTAATAAAATGTGTCGTTGTAATAAACACATTTTCTTTTATGAAAAGACAAAAAATCCAATTTTTTTATTTTATTAGTCAATTTGCACTTATCCGCCAGACCTACGCACGGTTTGATTCATGCGGGGTCATGATACGTAGGCAATCTCCATAAGATTCGACCACTAAAAGAAAAGAAAAAAAGTCGTGAGTGACAATAAAAGGAGAGGTCATGATTAGGAAAGGCCGGAATGACGCACAAAGCCGAAGCAAATGCATAATAGAAATGGATAACTGCTTAGGTACATTGCATCCTTAATGTGCATTTGCCTATATGTTAAACGCCCTAACGCTAACATGATGGCTTCATTTTGTTATATTCATAGCAGAAAGGTGGTTGGTTTGTGGTTCTTAAGGTAACTAATCCATACAACACAAGGTCAAAAAGCAAGACAGTCATGGCTGGCAAAGGTTTGAACATAGGTGTTACTGATCCGTCTAAGGGAATTATTGAATCAGAATCTGAGTTGAAAGAAGAGGTTTTGAGATTGAAAAGATAGATGGCCGAAATGTACCAAGCTTGGATTAGTAGGTGTCCTCTACCATCATTCCCCAATGCCCAATATTATGCTCCAGAACCAATTGTCAATGTCTCGGGTCCATACTTTCACGCTCCTCATTTTGATCCTCCCGGTGAGAATACGAAGCTTGCTAAGACAGTGCAGCAAGATGAGGTATCCTCAAAGCTGAAAGGGTTTAGGATGCTGAAGTTTAATTTGTATGATGGGCGGGGAGATCCAGTAGCCCACCTGAGGGGTTATTGTAGTGAAACGAGAAATGTTGGCGAGAAAGATGAGTTGCTGATGGCGTATTTCAGTGAGAGCTTGACTGGAGAAGCGTTGGAATGGCATAATCATCAAGATGTCGGGAAGTGGCATACATTGGGCGACACGGCTCAAGATTTTGTGCGACATTTTCAGTATAAAAAAGACATTTTCCCAAACCGTTCCTCCCTGTCTCAGATGAAAAAGAAATCCAAGGAAAGTTTTAGGGAATTTTGGGTCAGATGAAACGAACAAGTTGCTCACGATAGTCCTCTCATTGATAGAAAAGATATCCCTGAGCCCCGTCGACGACAGGGCCCAGTGGTCGTTCCTGCCAAGTGTATTCAGCCTCAGCTCCAACCCCAACCTGTCCCCGAGCTCCACATAATCCATTTCAGCATTATCCTCTGAATAATGACCGGTCATATGTCCTACCACTAGGTCACTCCCTCCACCGACGACAGGGTCCAGTGGTCGTTCTTGCTAAACACTTTCAGCCTCGACATCATCCCCATGGATATCCCTATGCACCGTATGTCCTACATCCACAAGGCCCGCAATGGCTCGCACCACGCCCACAAAAGTCTCACCCGCCCCCACGAGCTTACCAGAAACCCCCTGGATTATGTTTCCGGCCCAATCAAGCACTTAAGAATGGGAGGTTGCGGAAGAAGAAAGCCTACACTCCATTGGGAGAGTCATATGCCAATTTGTTCCAGAGGCTAAGGAGTTCGAACATGTTGAAGCCGATCCAGATAAAAATGCCAAACCCTCTTCCAAAGAAGTTTGACTTTTCCCAAAGGTGCGCATATTGCTCAAATGCCCCGGGGCATGACATAGAGAGGTGTTGGAATCTGAAGAATGCGATTCAGAAGCTTACTGATGCAGGCGACATTGTCGCGCCAAATCCAGATGCAGAAGGCACCAGCCAAAGTCCATCGCCTGTGCATAATAAGACACACATGGTAGGTATGATTTATTTTGAAAAAGAATGTGAGAATTCTTCTAGGAGCCTCGGAGTCCCACATGCTGCTAATCTTTCAGTGCTATCAGAGGTTGATCTTGATAACGGGTCGGCAGAAGGAACCCAAAAGCAATTTGTTAAGAACAATGTGATGAAGACTTGTGAAGTTCCTAGTATTGTTGATGCAGAAGACAATGGCTAAGATGTTGAGTTTGATGATTGGAAATACGCTCTTTTCTTGGTTAGCCAGGGAGGAGTTTTGGTGGTTCATGTTGTTATCATTTCTCTTGTCCGGGTTATTTTAGGGTTGTAATCCGGATTTTGTCTTGTGATTGAAACCTTTCTATCCTTTTATTTTGTCTAGTTCCTTTGGTCGTAGTATCTCATTTAGTGTTGTCTAGGTTTGTTCTAAGGGTTTTTCCCAGTTTATTGTGCTTGTTTTGTTGTACAAACTCTTTCCTCGTATGTCTAATGCAATTCTCTGATTTCAGTTATTTCTAGTCATTTTCTTTTGTTTAGGTCTTTCCTCTTTATAGTTCTTTTCCTCTCGACTCTAGTGACATAACATACACGCGTAATTCTTGGCCTAATCTTAAAGGTTAGTTCAATCATAAAGCAATTGGGAAGATAATAGGGGCATTTAAGGGATATAAGAACAGATCATTTGAAGCCCGAACCATGTGAAACTGGGGCAGGTAGAACATAAAGAAACCCTATTGAAACACATCATATCGCGTCGAGTTGAAGCTAACGACCAGTTGCCCAATTTGGTTGGGTCTATCTGTGGTAACAAAAGGTTTGTCCAATGGTACTTAAAATTGACAAAAGGCGAATGTGCAGGATATGGTTATCGAGTCTGGCACAATCAAAAGATGTTACGAATGTTTTCCTTGGTTTGTTTAATTGTGTTGTTTGCGCTTGGCATGTTTTGAAGATTAGAATGACGAAGACATTTTGTTCTGCTATCTAAATACTTTATCCTTCGTTACCCCTTTGAGCCTTATTTGTTTTCTTATATACCCCTCTTTCGGAATCAGTAGCAAAGATTAGAAACACAAGCATGAAAGATAAGTAAAGAAAAAGAAAAAAAAGAAAAAAAAGAAGAAAAAGAAATGGAAAACAACAAAACAACAAAAGAAAAAAAAAGAAGAAAAGAAAAAAAAGGAAAAGGAAAGAAAAATTACAACAAAAGAATAATTTCCATAATGTGAACTATGCTTGACCTGATTCCTGTTAAGGATACGTAGGCAGCCTCACGACTCGGTCATAGTAAAATAAAATATCAAAAGATCCCCAAGCAAGAAATTGGGCAGAAGTTGTGATTGTGTAAGAAATCTAATTCCGAAAGTTGTAATCTTAAACCCTTTGAGTTGTTTTGAGCCTTTGATAACCATCTTTTTAACCCTATCCAAAAGCCCACGTTACGGTCCAGAGAAAGACCTTCCGATCAGTCTTCGAGATATGCCAAGGCGAGCAATTAGAGGTGAATCATATTAGGGGCAACACTCAGAGCCAAACAAGGAAAATGAAAAATGAGAGAGTCTTATTGGCGAAAACCCTCACGGGCACCATAAGGTGATGAAAGCTGTGAGAAATAAAAAATGAGAGTCTTATTGGTGAAAAACCTTCACAGGCACCTTGAGGAGAAAGTAAGTTGAGAGAAAGAACGAAATGAGAGAGGCTTGATGGTGAAAACCCTTCGGGCACTACAAGTCGAATAAGGATTGTGAACCAAATTGGATATGCGGAGCATTGAAGCCCAGTTTCATGGCAAAAGGTACGACAAGAGCTGAACATCGGAATTGCTTAACAGAATAGGCCGCAAGTGAATGTCACGGTCATTAGAGTTGGTATCCACATCCGATAGGTTTCTACTTTGTAGTTTTCTTGTTAGGAATCATCTCTTTCCATTGTCCTCTACCTTGTTCTTTTTTTTCTTGTTCACTTCTTCTTCCTAAGTCTGTTTGGTCAAAACAAGTGAGAAATGACTTCAAAATTTGCCACCAGCTTTCCAATTGCACAAAACGGGATCTGGTTAACACATCAAAGCATCATAAGTCAGGAAAGAACAACAAGTGCACTGAGCTGGTAATAATCAACATGCTTTGGGATCCCTGCAAAATACAAAGGTTTGGTACATATCAATTCATGGAGAATGCAACAGATGAAGGGTTAGGGTAAACAGATCAAAGGTGTTTCCTGTGATAAGATTGATTAAAGGGTGTTAAACCAATGACGAGCAAGACCTTCCGGCAGAAGTCAAAGTTATAAATACAAATGAGGGAGCCGTAGACCTCAAGGACGGGACCAGTGGTTTAAGGCAAGAAAGAACAGCATACGCAATGAGGGGGTGACAAGTGTTGTTCTTTGGATTTCATGTGAAACACAAAGATCGGTTAGATGCCGATTCATGAGCAATGCAACAAATAGATGATATTGGGTCTAAATAGAGAAAAGGTATTTCATGTGATACAAATGACAGAGAAAGTGGTTAATCAATAAACATGCAAGGTATTCGAGTTGGAATCGGTTATCATGGGAGATATATGGGGTCAGATAAGAAGACTAGAAGTGAAACAGGCAAGGTCTTCGAGTGGGAAACAGTTAGGAATCCTGCGGCTAAATATCAGTCAGAAGGTCAAAAATTTTCGACCAAGTTCAAGGCAGTCGGGTGAAGCAGAGCGTGGAAAGGAGAAAACCATCCCCACCAAGAGTGTACAACCAACCACCACATTTTAAACTGACAAGATTTTTCTTTGATTGAAACAGGGGCAGGCAATGTCGTTTATGTCGGAGAAACCCACTGTAAGGAAAGGCAAGCACCAGACAGGTATGACCGTAAATTTTCAGGACCCTCTTGGAAAATGGGACTTAGTTTTAAAAATCAAAACAATCATAAGTAGCAAACTCTAGCATAAATGTACCCCGAGGAATATAAGTTGGTTTCAAAGTTTGCATGTTTGAGATAGGATTCAATGAGGAGTTTTCAGGACCCTCCTGAATAATGGGGCCTAGCTTTAAGAATTCTATTAGGAAACAAGGTTTAGTGTAAGTTCAGTTGTAGGAAAGTATAATTCAGCTGTAAAAGTTATCACACATAAGGTAAGATTTGATAAGAAAATTTTCAGGACCCTCCTAGATAATGGGGAGTAGTTTTAAGACTGTCTTAGATAGCAAGATTCAACACAAGTCACACCTTTAGGAAAATATAAAACTGTCATTGGGATATAGCTTACAAATTATTAGAGACATTTGGTAATATGATGGATGCGCCCATCTACCAAATTGGGGCAAAAAATTTTCTTTCGTTTTGTCTATTTTGTAGAAGTCAGGAGACCGCCTGCATAGCAAAGGAATAAATTCAAGTTTTGAAGTCAGGAGCCCGCCTGGATAGCAGCGGAATACATTTCAAGTTTTGAAGTCAGGAGCCCGCATGTATAGCAGAGGAATACATTCAAGTTTTGAAGCCAGGAGCCCGCCTGTATAGCAGAGGAATACATTTCAAGTTTTGAAGTCAGGAGCTCGCCTGTATAGCAGAGGAATACATTTCAAGTTTTGAAGTCAGGAGCCCGCATGTATAGCAGAGGAATACATTTCCAGCTTTGAAGTCAGGAGCCCGCCTGGATAGCAGAGGAATACATTTCAAGTTTTGAAGTCAGGACCCACCTGTATAGCAGAGGAATACATTTCAAATTTTGAAGTCAGGAGACCGCCTAGACAGCAGAGGAATACATTTCCAGTTTTGAAGTCAGGAGCCCGCCTGGATAGCAGAGGAATAAATTTCAAGTTTTGAAGTCAGGACCCACCTGTATAGCAGAAGAATACATTTCAAGTTTTGAAGTCAGGAGACCGCCTGGATAGGAAAGGAATACATTAAAGTTTTGAGGTCAGTATCCCGCCTGGATAGCAGAGGAATACATTCAAGTTTTGAAGTCAGGAGCCTGCCTGGATAGAAGAGGAATACATTACAAGTTTTGAAGTCAGGAGCCCGCATGTATAACAGAGGAATACATTCAACTTTTGAAGTCAGGTGCCCGTCAGTATAGCAGAGGAATACATTTCAAGTTTTGAAGTCAGGAGCCCTCCTGGATAGCAGAGGAATACATTTCAAGTTTTGAAGTCAGGAGCCCCCGTGTATAGCAGAGGAATACATTCAAGTTTTGAAGTCAAGAGCCCGCTTGTATAGCAGAGGAATACATTAAAGTTTTGAAGTCAGGAGCCCATCTGTATAGCAGAGGAATACATTTCAAGTTTTGAAGTTAGGAGCCCGCCTGTATAGCAGAGGAATATATTTCAAGTTTTGAAGTCAGGAGCCCGCATGTATAGCAGAGGAATACATTTCAAGTTTTGAAGTCAGGAGCCCGCCTAGATAGTAAAGGAATACATTCAAGTTTTGAAATCCTGGATAGCAGAGGAATACATTCAAGTTCTGAAGTCAGGAGCACGCCTGAATAGCAGAGGAATACATTCAAGTTTTGAAGTCCTGGATAGCAGAGGAATACATTCAAGTTTTGAAGTCAGGAGCCCGCCTGGATAGCAGAGGAATACATTCAAGTTTTGAAGTCAGGAGCCCGCCTGGATAGCAGAGGAATACATTCAAGTTTTGAAGTCAAGAGCCCGCCTGGATAGTAGAGGAATACATTTCAAGTTTTGAAGTCAGGAGCCCGCATGTATAGAAGAGGAATACACTCAAGTTTTAAAGTCAGGTGCCCGCCTGTGTAGCAGAGGAATACATTTTAAGTTCTGAAGTCAGGAGCCCGCCTGGATAGTAGAGGAATACATTTCAAGTTTTGAAGTCAGGAGCCCGCGTGTATAGCAGAGGAATACATTCAAGTTTTGAAGTCAGGAGCCCGCATGTATAACAGAGGAATACATTCAAGTTTTGAAGTCAGGTGCCCGCCTGTATAGCAGAGGAATACATTTCAAGTTTTGACGTCAGGAGCCTGCCTGGATAGCAGAGGAATACATTTCAAGTTTTGAAGTCAGGAGCCCGCGTGTATAGCAGAGGAATACATTCAAGTTTTAAAGTCAGGAGCCCGCCTGTATAGCAGAGGAATAAATTTCAATTTTTGAAGTCAGGAACCCGCCTGTATAGCAGAGGAATACATTCAAGTTTTGAAGTCAGGAGCCCACCTATATAGCAGAGGAATACATTTCACGTTTTGAAGTTAGGAGCCCGCCTGTATAGCAGAAAAATATATTTTAAGTTTTGAAGTCAGGAGCCCGCATGTATAGCAGAGGAATACATTTCAAGTTTTGAAGTCAGGAGCCTGCCTAGATAGCAGAGGAATACATTCAAGTTTTGAAGTCCTGGATAGCAAAGGAATACTTTCAAGTTTTGACGTCAGGAGCCCGCCTGGATAGCAGAGGAATACATTCAAGTTCTGAAGTCAGGAGCCCACCTAGATAGTAGAGGAATACATTTCAAGTGTTAAAGTCAGGAGCCCGCATGTATAGCAGAGGAATACATTCAAGTTTTGAAGTCAGGTGCCCGCCTGTGTATCAGAGGAATATATTTCAAGTTCTGAAGTCAGGAGCCCGCCTGGATAGTAGAGGAATACATTTCAAGTTTTGAAGTCAGGAGCCCACGTGTATAGCAGAGGAATACATTCATGTTTTAAAGTTAGGAGCCCGCCTGTATAGCAGAGGAATACATTTCACGTTTTGAAGTTAGGAGCCCGCCTGTATAGCAGAAAAATATATTTCAAGTTTTGAAGTCAGGAGCCCGCATGTATAGCAGAGGAATACATTTCAAGTTTTGAAGTCAGGAGCCCGCCTAGATAGCAGAGGAATACATTCAAGTTTTGAAGTCCTGGATAGCAGAAGAATACATTCAAGTTTTGAAGTCAGGAGCCCGCCTGGATAGCAGAGGAATACATTCAAGTTCTGAAGTCAGGAGCTCACCTGGATAGCAGAGGAATACATTTCAAGTTTTGAAGTCAGGAGCCCGCATGTATAGTAGAGGAATACATTCAAGTTTTGAAGTCAGGTGCCCGCCTGTGTATCAGAGGAATATATTTCAAGTTCTGAAGTCAGGAGCCCGCCTGGATAGTAGAGGAATACATTTCAAGTTTTGAAGTCAGGAGCCCGCGTGTATAGCAGAGGAATACATTCATGCTTTGAAGTCAGGAGCCCGCCTGCATAGCAGAGGAATACATTTCAAGTTTTAAAGTTAGGAGCCCGTCTGTATAGCAGAGGAATACATTCAAGTTTTGAAGTCAGGAGCCCGCCTGGATAGCAGAGGAATACATTCAAGTTTTGAAGTCCTGGATAATAGAGGAATACATTCAAGTTTTGAAGTCAGGAGCCCGCCTGGATAGCAGAGGAATACATTTCAAGTTTTGAAGTCAGGAGCCCACATGGATAGCAGAGGAATACATTCAATTTTTGAATTCAGGAGCCCGTCTGGATAGCAGAGGAATACATTTCAAGTTTTGAAGTCAGGAGCCCACATGTATAGCAGAGGAATACATTTCAAGTTTTGAAGTCAGGAGCCCGCCTGTATAGCAGAGGAATACATTCAAGTTTTGAAGTCAGGAGCCCGCCTGTATAGCAGAGGAATACATTCAAGTTTTGAAGTCAGGAGCCCGCCTGCATAGCAGAGGAATACATTCAAGTTTTGAAGTTAGGAGCACGCCTGGATAGTAGAGGAATACATTCAAGTTTTAAAGTAAGGAGCCCGCCTGGATAGCAGAGGAATACATTTCAAGTTTTGAAGTCAGGAGCCCGCCTGTATAGCAGAGGAGTACATTCAAGTTTTAAAGTCAGGTCCCCGCATGTATAGCAGAGGAATACATTTCATGTTTTGAAGTCAGGAGCCTGCCTGTATAGCAGAGGAATATATTCAAGTTTTGAAGTCAGGAGCCCGCCTGTATAGCAGAGGAATACATTTCAAGTTTGAAGTTAGGAGCCGGCCTGTATAGCAGAGGAATACATTCATGTTTTGAAGTCAGGAGCCCACATGGGGCAAAGGAAAACATCTCCGACTACAATTCAAGTCAGCAACAAAGGAACTTAGGAGGAAATACAAGTCAACAAGGCAATAGCAGTCGCAAGATCAAGTTTGAAAATAAATCTTTGTACATCATAGATTATAGCTTAGTCTAGCTTCTTCATTTTGTTATGGTATAATAAGGAGGTCAGCAGTCAGTAGCAGCAGCAGCAATAGTTAAAGCACAGCTTTACGGTAGTCCAGCTACCAAAAATCCCGAACTACATTGACCTGATTCCTTTTTAGCCAAGGATATGTAGGAAACCTTTGAAACAGAAGCTCGGTCAAATCTTTTAAAAAAAAAATGCTTCACACGGAGTATTCAAACGGGCAAAAATCGCTCGTATCCGCTCACTTTTTCTTTGCACGAAAACTCTTCGTGTTTACGAGCAAAAAAGGGGAGCTGTGAGCACGTGATTTTTGCCTCACATGAATTACTCCCACAAAATTAAACAAAAATTGTCTATTTTTATTGTGTGCAATTTTGTAAGTTTTCGTGGTATTTTCCGTTATTGCTTGCATTCGTCTTTGCATGTTTGTTCTGTCTAAATTAATGGAAAAATACAAAAATAGGTTGCATCTGTGTTTAGGATTTACATTTACAACTCTTGAGTTAAGTGGTAAATTAATTATTTCACAAAAAATGAAAAAATCACAAAAAATAACGTATTTTGCATTTTTAGTGTTAAATGTCAAAATTATGTGATTTTCTTTTTTTTTTAGTATTTAATGACTTGTGATAATTATTATTTAGAGCTAATTAATATTTTTAAGTCAATTTGGTTTTATAATTTAACTTAGGATTTTAGGTTTTAATTTTGAAAAATAATTTAGGAAGAAAATTAAGGAAAAAGAGTTAATAAAAGAAAGGAAATTGGGCCAAATTCAATATTAATTCAAAGGCCCAAATAATTACTCGCCCAAAACCAGCCCAATCCAGTCCGCCGTACCAGAGCCAAAACGACGTCGTTTGGAGGCCTTTTGATCTGAGCCGTTAAAGATCGTTCATTCAACGGTCCAAAACACATTCCCACACCTGTATCCGACCCCGACCCGTTTACATTAGAGATCAATCCGGTCTCAAAGGAAATTAAATGATGTCATTCCAATTAGTCAGATGATCTAAGCCATTGATCTCGTTTGATCCAATGGTTTGGATTCAATCCCCCTTACAGTATATAAACTCAAAACATACCCCAGCCCCCCCCAGAACCCTTTCCCTTCCCCATCTCTTAGAGACCGTAGGTAACGCCACCGTCCTCCGCTGTAAACCGCCGGCCGAAAATTGCCTCCGCCGCCGGCCGGCATCCAATCAGCTCTAAATTTACACCATGTATTCACCTTGACCTCTCCATCTTCGATCCACCATCAGTTTTCTTCGAATCCCAGCCTAGCCTCTCGAATCTTCAAAAAAACCAAGCGGTCCCTGATAATAGGCGAATTTAACTATAATCACACCTTGAATAATCACATTCTTATGTTGTTTTGATGATATATATGATAACAAAATGCTCTTATTAGTGTTTTTCATGATTTATAGGTAATAAAGGGATAAGGAAGGCTAAGGAGCAATTTTGGAGTCAATACCGGAGAAAAGAGGCCAAGTATGCAAATTCCCATTGAAGTCACGTCATACCAGCCCTTAGGAGCCGAAATCACTGTTTCACCGCGGTTCTACCGCGACCGCGACAGAACCGCGGTGAAAGGCTGCTGCAGAACTTTGAAGATTCAGAGACACTGTTTGGCCGCGGTTCTACCGTGACCACGGCAGAACCGCGGCAAACGTCGAGAGTTGAGGGACCAAAGTGTAAAAACGGGATTTTTTAGACCTAAACCCTATTTAAACAATAGACTTCGCCCAAAGGA
>MU692461.1:57289-70965 GCA_026770625.1 Nicotiana glauca
TAAATTTGTATGAGCATAAACAGAAGGGATTCCATCAATAGGGGAAATCATTACCTTAGTTCTTTCTCATTATTGTTACAACATACTCAGTTTATTTTACAGTTATTTAGTTTTATGCAAAAGTAGTTATTAAAGAACACTCAATAGAGATTTGAATATTTGGGAAGCTAATTCTGAAGAATTAGTGGGGCTAAAGATAGTAGTTGATAGGTTAATTCTTTGAGGATTCGACCCCGAGCGTAATACTTGGGTTACATTTGCAGCGACCGCATTGCCCTTTTTATAAGGCATAGTTGGGCGTGATCAGTCCCTCCGCCGTGTCCGGCGGCCGGTGGACAAACGCCACCAAAATTACACCCCTGAACCACCAGCATCTCATCTTCTCAAATCCCAACCCCTCTTCCTTCGAATGTTCCTGGATTTGTTCGAATATCAAATTTTAGCCAGGAACCCTAGTAGCCGCCACCATTCACCCTAGCCTTCCGGTGGCGGCGCCGCCTCAAACCGGTCCCAAACTAACATCATACAACCGCCTTGACTCCCTCATCCCTGAACCACCACTATTTTCCTTTGAATCAGCTTAGAACCCTTCGAACATGAATTTGAATGAAAGAACCCTAAAAGCCCAAACCTCAGGATCGAGTACTTGATTAAAAGGATTGAGGTCGTGATCGACCTTAGCTGTGTGTTCTCAGTCGAGAACACTCAGTTAAGGTCCATTACGGCTTCAAAATCAAAATTGGAGGGCTGAATTCAAGACAGGGTCAATCAGAGGTAGGTGTCCGAATCGTGATTCTTTTATATTTCTTTTTGCTATTATTATCTTTATCTACTCTTTTCTTTTTATTTAGTTTTTTTAGAATGGTAGATTTGTAGTTGGAATTGTTCTATGTTTGTTCGTCAGTTTCTTTTCGAAATTAGAGATGGTTCTGTTATTCGTGTCATTTAGGTTTATGATTGTTGTAGCTTAATTGCATTAATCTCAAAAGTCCTTCAGAGTTTTGGTTTAATCAATTCTATAAGATTTTTTTGTTTTGATTTGGTCACCTAGTGTAGTTCTAGCTCACTCATGATAGTGAAAAATCAGTCAATACAAACAGGGGTGTTCATGGGGGTAAATTGGGTACTTTAACCTTAAGGGTTTCATTTAAGGGTCTGCTAGCAATTAGTGGGAAAAAATAGCTTAATTAATTAAAAGGCACTAAGTAAATGGATGAATTAAAAATTAAAAAGATAAGTTGCTAGTGGATTGTGCACTAACTGGATGCCCATTTTAAGGGCTGAAAATCAGATTGAAAGAAAACATTCGAATACACGCAGAAATAGATAGAATCTGTCTGAAAATTAGAGAAAAAAGACGGTTTTAAGTATTCTGAGAGCTGGAGAACTGGAGAGAATAGACATTAAGAACATACAGTGAGGGATTGAGACATTTTTGAACACAAGAAGCATTCTAAAAATCATAAAAAGGGAATAGAGAGCTTGAGAGGGAAAAACACTCTAAAATTGGGAGAGATTCTAATAGAGGGAACTTGAGAGAACACTGAAAAGCTCTGAAAACTGGAGAGACCAAAAACTCCAAAAAATCACTATTTTATTGGATTTCTTAGGGTAATCTTAAAGCTGTAGGTTCTAAATTAAATTTCCAGCTCCTCTAAGGTTAAAAATGGCTTGAATTCTCCTTGTGTTTCAGTAGTGGAGGTTTTTAGAAGTTCCTAGAGTCATTTTCGAGTTTCATTAGCTTCATTTAAGTTGGTCTTTGGGTGTTTACTAGTTGTGTTCATCTGAAATTAATTGCTGGGTTTGCTTGGTATCATTTCTGGGTTCAAAATTAACATTAAGCTGCTGTCTGTTGATTGTTGTTGCTGACTCTTCCTTCTTCTTACTTTGCTTTAATTTCCATGTATTTTTCAGCCTTATGGACATCACTTGATGTATAACTTGAAGTATGGATTTGAATAAGATGAAGTTTAGTTCCAGGGTATCTGAATCGTCTGTTCTTATTTTAAAATTCATGATTCACATATAATTACTGGGGGGGACGGATTGCAATTAAGTATTTAAGTTCTGTTAGTTAGCAAATGTGGCCCTGTTATGGTTTCGACATCATATGCTGCTAGCAGTATTAGATCTAGGCCTGGGTGCTTGTCTTGTTTTACCCTTGAGTTTGGTTCTGCTAATTCTGTTTCTTACTATTGAGGTCTGTGTCTCAGTTTTAGACGATGTAATTGCTATAATTCTAATGTCATGATATTATGTAATCTATTCACTGATGCGTCTGTTATGTGTTAGATTAGATACTTATGTATTTGTTTGACTTTAAATTACTACAACTTTGGTTTGAGAATTATGAGAATCATTTGGCAAATGAATGATCTTGTAAATGTGGTAGTGAGTTTGGTTTAATTCAGTTCATCGATAGTTATAATTAACTCAATATGAAGGCATTTGAAAGTTTGTAGATTTGCTCATTCACTGACAGTATTGATCAATTATCTTATATATAAGATTCATGATTTTTGATGTGCCAAAAATATTTTCTCCTGAACATAGAATTGTATTGGCAGCAGGGCACATAGATAGTTTGGGTAGGACTATTTGATTGATCAGGCAAGGTTTCACGCAAGGTATAGTTTTCTTTGTAGTAACTGGCGATTTCAAGATCCGTGCCTAATAGTTCATGCAATAGCTTAAAAATGGATTCACCACTGGAAGAATAAAACATAATTAAACATCAGTTCTCTTACTTAATATATATGATACAAGACTCTATTTCCTTTAATAAAATTATCATAACTATGGTACGGTTCCCGTGACGTATTTGCGACTTGTAATTTTCAAAATTTATGGGATACATTTCATGTGACCCGGTTCCAATTTCTAACAAGGTTAAATAGAACGTGTCATGAATCACGGGTACATTTCATGTAGCATGGCTCGCGATATGTTTTAAATAACCTTGAAATAATTTCTTGAATAAATAAAACGGTTAAAGTTAAAAAGGCACATAGGTTTAAAAGTATTAAAATTAGATAATTAGGCCGAATATAACAGTTAAGCGACCGTGCTAGAACCACGGGATTCGGGAATGCCTAACACCTTCTCCTGGGTTAACAGAATTCCTTACCCGGATTTCTGGTTCGCGGACTGTTAAATAGAGTCAAACCTTTTCCTTGATTCGGGATTCAAACTAGTGAATTGGGACACCATAAATCTCCCAAGTGGTGACTCTGATTTTTAATAAAAAATGAATCCCATTTCGGTTGTCCTTTAATTGGAAAAAACTCCCTTTATTATACCCTTTCGGGGATGTAGTGAAAAAAGGAGGTGTGACAGCGCTAATGACATTTAGGGTATACTTAGGGACCACCAACTTAATAGTCATCAATCTATATTCACTCGTCTAACCTCAACCACAGAATCTCTAAGTTCCCTATCCACCAAGATACCCACTTCATTCTTACCTCTCTGGACTCCTGAGTACCAAAGTTTATACCCGTCTGCTTCCTTCGCCCTCGACCCTACCCACCTTGTCTCCTGAACACAAGCTATATTGACCCTCCTCTTCTAGAGGATTTTCACCAACTCTATAGACTTACCCGTCAATGTACCTACGTTCCATGACCAAATTCTCAACCTATAGACACCCTTGTTCCTTTTACCTCTATTTCCTCCCGTCCCGCCCTCTACCCCGACCCTACCCCACACCCCACCCCACGCTCCTTCCGAGGACATGACCTCACTCGACCATCCCAAATCATGGCCACTATACCTACGACAGACTAAAAGGAATCACTAACACACAAGGTAACAGATCCAACTAGGGAAAAAAATAAGTTGCAACTACAGGAACACTAACACGATGAATAACTAATACGAAGCAAGATGACAACAATTTATTTAACCCACACAACAGAGATAAGTAGAAAAATGGGAGGTACCAACTCCCGCTAGTAGAACCTGGGGATTTTTCGGTATATACGAAGATGTTGCAGCCACCTAGCACGCTCGCGTCCAACTCCCACTGCCCCTTGCTGACACTCGCTCGGGTTGTTCTTCAATGTTTGCACGCACACGTTTCGTTCGCTGCTAATAGCCACAGGCCCTAACCTGAAATACACACAGAACACCACAAAGCCAAATAAAGATAGGAGGGGATATCACCGCTACCACTGGTGAGGCCCACTCATAGCAAATGAACACAAAAAAGAGTGAAATAAAACCTGAAGTTGATTTACCGAACAGGGTTAAATAACTCAAATAAAGGTTAATTTCCTTGAATTATCAAGTTAAAAATTCAATAAATCTAGTCAAGGCTTCCCAAGAAAGTGGGGCGTAGATTTTTTGGCCTTTTCCGTTGAGACAACCAGAGAGAACCGGAAAATATTTTTTAAAAGTAAAAAATTTATGGAATCGTAGATCTAAAAATTTAAAGCCTCTAAATCATACACAAAAAGGTTTATGCAATTAAGCAACTAAACTACAAAAACGCATATACTACTGCAAAAGAATTTTTATATAGTAAAATTGAATTGAGTGAAAATCAGCTTTCTGGAGAATACCAAGTTGTTTGGGAAATCTTTCTTCTTTAAGGGAACTTTATTTACATTCAGATGCCTCGAGTTCTCTGTTTTGATATTAGATGGTTTGGTGTAATAACGATGTTGGAGATCTAGGAGCAGCGATCTTTTGCTTTTAAGTGGTTAATGCAAGTGAAATGCTACTTTTATGTCTTAGATTGTTATAAATATATGGAGTGCGATTATGTTGATATCTTGAGTGCAATTATTTTTCAATTGGGCAGTGAACAAACTGAAATATTAGTTACTACTCGCTATCACCAGAGAACTGAAAAATACAGTTTGTCAAAATCGCCGGGGAGGAAACAAAAAGGTGAACAAGTGCAAGTGGTGGAGGGGGGGGAGGAGATGAACCAGTGAAGTGGGGATAGGGGAAATACGATAGAAGAGACAGAGAGAGAGAGAGAAGAAGGGAAGGGGGAGGGAGAGATGCGGGGTGGGGGTGTAACCTGTTGGAAGGTGGTCGTTGGCGCCAGTACTTCGCCGGCTGAGGCTGGATCTGGAAATTATTTTGACCGTTGGGGGACTCCTACATGGAGAAATAAGAGAAAAAGAAAAGAAAAAACAGACAATTCAAGCGTAGACACAAATTTGAAATTGGAACAATGTTATGAACTTGAATCCTAACATACAAGTAGACTACAATACGATTTCATGGTTAATCCGAGAAATCAAAATACGTAAGGGGTAATAAAAAGAAGAACCTTTACATGGAGAAATAAGAGAAAAAGAAAAGAAAAAACAAAAAATTCAAGCGTGGACACAAATTTGAAATTGGAACAATGTTATGAACTTGAATCCTAACATATAAGTAGACTACAAAACCATTTCACGGTTAATCCAAGAAATCAAAATACAGACGGAGTAATAATAAGAAGAACCTTTGCATGGAGAATGGAGAAATAAGAGGGAAAAAAAAACAAGACAATTCAAGCGTGGACACAAATTTAACACATGTAAAAAAGGTTCACTATTTAGCCATCTAAAAACAGCCGCCATATATAATACACTGCTCTTTACTAACATAGGAAGTATAGTACTTAAAACAAAAAACAAAAAATCAGAGCCCTTGGTAAGGTACGGGGGGGTGTGGGGTGGCAGTCGTGGTCTGTAGTCTTTCTATTGGCTTTGTCCAACGTCAGAAAATCGATATCCTTATCCCCATGTTTTTTATTCCTCAATGTTTTCCATTGCGATTTCTTGTTTTTTCGTCTTCTTAAAATAGCAATCCATTTTTGGGTACTCTTCTGGATTATCAGAAATTCAGAAAAATTAAGAAACAACGTTGTTATTCTCATAATATCTTGCCTTTGTCATGGCATCGATTGCTCCGCCGCCGACATTCGATGTAAACCCTCACAAATTCAACTTCTCAAACCCTAAGTTCACCTCCCGATTGAAGCGTTCATCTTCATCATTCACTTCTCAGGCTTTTTCCACCTCTCATTCCGTCTCTAGGGTTTCCGGTTCAGCTTTCTGCTGCCGTTGCCAGAACGGCACCGGCGATGGCGAGACAGCTGAGCCGTCTCCATCAGCTTCTTCTCAGAACAGCTCTTCATCTTCTTCTTGGAGATGGGACTTGGCGTTTCAGGATGCTGTTAGGAATGCGATGAAGAAGTTCGATGATTACGTGAATTGGTACAAAGGAGCCGAGCTTGCTGAGAGGAGTAGTGCGGAGAAGGAAGTCTGTGTTGATGGCGAAGAATGGGATTGGGAGCGTTGGAAAAAGCATTTCACTGAGGTTGAGGAGGAGGAACGGTTGGTTTCTGTTTTAAAGGTACCATCTTTATTTTCGTAATTAATATTTGCATGCTACTCCGTTCCCCTATGAAAGTTAACATTGATTACCTTAGGAATGAAATTGTTTTACCTTGGAAATCATTTTCTAGTGTTCCATTGAATCTAAAAGTAGGTGACATATGGTAATGGTATTAGTATTGGTATAGTACCAATCTTTGTACTAGGTAACTTTTTCCCATTTGCATACCCATTTGCCTAAGCAATAGTGGACAGAGTTACCCGATACATGCGTTGGTTGGAGGTAGCAAGTATCCTGAGGAATACAAGTTGGTTTGAACACCACA
Source organism: Nicotiana glauca (assembly GCA_026770625.1). Taxonomy (NCBI): domain Eukaryota; kingdom Viridiplantae; phylum Streptophyta; class Magnoliopsida; order Solanales; family Solanaceae; genus Nicotiana; species Nicotiana glauca. The sequence continues at coordinate 63,954 of MU692461.1, forward strand.
GTCTTAAAAAATTAAAAATAAAATAATATATAAGTAGGGGCGGGTAACATAAAAAACGGATAAATTATTCCAACCCGACCCATATTTAATACGGATAAAAAAGGGCTAACTGGCGGATAATATGTATATTCATATTGAATATGACTTATTGAATATGATCAATTTTGGAGAATTCCTAGTCTCCCAAACTTGAGGAACCCTCAATTTGATGTTTTACTGTTGTAAAAGTTAAATCCATTGGTTATCCATTTTCTATCCGTTTTACTGATGTTTTACTGGTTCTTATCCGTATTTGATCCGATTTTAAAAGTTCATTATCTAATTTAACAGATAATATGGGTGGATAATTGTTTTCTTTTAACCATTTTGCCACCACTATATATAAGCAATGACGGTTGATGTTAGGTCCCGTGTTTTGCCAGGAGTTTGGTTAGAGACATATATTTTCCAGGTCCCAGGTGTTTGGTTAGATTTATAGAGCCATTATTTTTCTTAAGAAACAAATTATCTTAGTATTGAAATGACATGAGTCCCAGTAAAGCGGAATGGATATAGAGGATTCATAAATCCAACCCAACTGAGTGTAAAATCTCTGGATTGGCTGATCAATTAACTGTGGGAAATAGTTGAAAGGGTCAAGGGAAGTCTTTTGTGAATCTAAAATGGTTCCTGAGGTGAATACCATCTCAAATTAAAGTCCTTTTTTATGAAGTAAAGGAATTTCATTAAATAGCATCATGAAGATGCATAGCAAAAAATTACAACAAAGTGGAAGTGACTGCTCATACAAAAAACTTAATGGACAACTAAGGAGCACTCAAAATCCTAGAAAAGTTCAACACTAGTTTCGTGGGCCTGATTGAACCAACTAAATAAGTTAATCAAACAAACAACTTTAAGATAATTGTTAGGAGTTGATATCTCATTGAAACATCTGCGATTCCTTTCATTCCAAATGCACCAAAAGATTAAAGAGTTCTTGGTAATTTACTGTACTTTTTTTTCAGTTTTTTTAGCTTGTAATATCTTGCCATATCATCTTGTTGTTGGCTTGTTTGGACGTGCAAGAGGCCTATATTAGATTACAAATATAAACATTTATGCTCAATCACAGTTTACTTTTATTGTTACTATTTTAATGGAGCTGTTATTTCACCAGTCACAGTTGGCTCATGCTATTAGTAGAGAAGATTATGAAGATGCTGCTAAACTCAAGGTGGGCATTGCAGCTGCAGCTACTAAAGACATTGTTGGAAGAGTGATGTCCCATCTAAATGTAAGTTTTGTAGTTTTGTACTGCTATTCTGATTGTATCGGTGATATCATCTTCCTTTGTGTTGCTTATCAAAATATATATGCATGCATATATAATATCTGTGTGTGCATTCCTTTGCCTTATAACTTGTTAAATTAGAGGTGTTAATTAACTTGATTCAGCCTTAAAATTGAGTTGATCACGTGACTGGATGATAGATGCTTTGGTGACTTAAAAGGAAGATCATCCATTGTGTCAAGCCTCCGATGATACGAACTGTGGTCTCTTGTTTTCGAACTTAACGTATCTATGTAACTTTCTTTATCTTGCAATGAAATTTATTACAGTACTATTTTTTTAAGAAGTAAGGGTAAAATGGAATTTATTACTTTATAAAAAAAATTGACTTTCTTTATCTTGACCTTTGAACAATGAACATCACTTGTAAATTCTAATGAAGCATGGCACTAAAGGTATAGCTAATGATAGACATTTGAGATTTAGGAATCTTCAGAGTTGAATTTCATTTAAACATAAAGAAAGGAAATAGGACTTCTTAATTTTTACTAATGACGAGAATGTATAATTAATAATTGAAAGTTGAGTCACTCATTTTTCAGTACACAAACGTTAGTCTCTGGTTTGAGTCTTCGGTTTTTATTGACAGCTCTTCTTATGTGCCTCCATGATCTTCTTGTTTATCTTACAATATTTAATCTGCTTTGTCAAAAAAATAAAAATCCACTGTTCGTTGATGCTCACTTTCTGGAGTCAAATGCAGAAAGCTGTTGAAGAAGAGCAGTACAAGGATGCAATATTTATGCGTGATTATGCTGGTACAGGATTGGTGAGTTTAGTTGCAGGGTTCTGAATTTATGGTGTCTTGTACTTGCAATTGCTTCCTCTCGACATTTTCTTGTGGGTATGGTCATATGTGGCCGTTTTGTTTGCTACAATTTTTTTTTTGTTTTTGGTCTGTTTCTTCAATTTTTTATGTGCTTTACGCATTTGGATTGTTCATTCATATAAACTTCCATCCCAGCTGGATAGGACGAGGACATCTCTATATACTTCGATCTTTTTTACAAGCAGTCTCTTCAAAGTCTCAGACTATTTGCTACTCCAACTTTCCTTGAGCTATGGTGTTGAGTTTGCTAGCAAAGTTTCTTGAGAGCATGTCATTAATTTCATATTTGTTGTGGCACATTGGTATTTCTAGTTTGTAACATGTTTTGTTATGTTTATGTAGGTTGGATGGTGGGCTGGAACTTCAGAAGACGTTAATGATCCATATGGCCGCATTATTCGTATAAGTGCTGAGCATGGAAGATATGTGGCGAAAAGTTACAGTCCGCGGTATATCTAGGTTTCTGCTGGGTTTTGTTTGAGTTCGACAAATTGAATTTTTACAGTTCTCTTTCTTAGAAAATATAGAAGAAAGGGGTCTGCGCACCAGTATCCCTCTTTTTCCCATGAGATTAACAAAGGATATCATCTATAGAAAATGGGGGAAGACCTGTGGAAATTTCTCATAGTTCATTTTTCTGACTTTTTTTTTGAGGAGGGGGGGGGGGGGAGGGTTGTTAAGTAAATAAGAAAGTCTATATAAACTAAACGGGTAAAGATGATTTAGAAGTACAAAAGAAAGAAAATAAAATAAATGAAACAAATAAAAAATGAAAGTAGGATCTCCTTCCATCAAGTCTTTCTTACACCAGTGAAAGAGAGGCTCTAATGCAACTATTTTCACTGTTTGAAAAGCTTCTGATTCATCCTCTAACGCCTATCATTTCTCTTCCCAAATTGACCAAAATCACGACGTGAGATAGTTCTCTGACCCTTCCATTAAAACTTCTGTTTATCCTTATGCCTTGGCATAAGATAAAAAGTGGATGGATTGATTCCATTATATATCGCTGTATTCCGGAAATCTTAACATGCACCGAATATTCTCCCCCACTGTACAACATACTGAATGATGATCTAGTGAATCTGTCGTTTCCCCTTTCTTCCAGATTGTATGTAAAATCTCTGTGCCATCTCAAAAAAAAAGTATTATCTCTGCAGTTTATATACCAGTTGGTGCTGTTTTGATGTTGAAGTTAGATAAATTTCTAGTCTAAGTGTTGGGCCTTTCCGAACTGAGTCTTGCTAGGTGTGGTTGCCTTTTCTAATGTGCTTTATGTCATAGTTAGTAACAAAAGCTAGTGTGGTGGCGTATTGCTATTTTATTGTTTTTACCTTATTAAGTAAAAGTGAACAAGAAACTTTGCCTTTGGAATATGTGGTTTACTGGGTTCATGTGTTCTACTGACAGCCAGCTCGCTTCGGCTGTTGAAGGTGCCCCCCTTTTTGAAATATTTCTTACCGTGGATGATAAAGGCGAATACAGGCAACAGGTATCTTTCTAGCTCACATACTTTCTTTTGACTTGTTGGCATCTTCCATAGATGCTCTGTGGGATGGGACCTTATGGTCAGAGGATGAGAAATAAATGAATAGTCAATTTGTGATGAAATATTAGGAATGGTGAATGCTTGGTGAAACCCAAATTGTGCAAAATGGACACTAAGGATTCATATAGCTCGCCTCAACCACTATAACAGGATATTGAGGCGTGGTTCTTGTTTCATTTTTTGTTAACAGCATGTTGCAATTTATGGATGAAACTTGATGCAAGAATAGTAACAGACATGAATGTCACCATAGAATATCATTGCTCAGACGTGATGATGTTGGTGTGGCCCATGGGAAGACAAGATTGTTCTGGTTATGAACCATTCCCTATATGTAGGGCTGCCTTTGCAAAGGTCATGGATGGTCTGGCAGCTCTATAAAATTTTTTCCCGTTGAAGATGTTGCACTTGATAAAAAGAACTGAAAAAATTGTACACCTCCTTTCCTTATTTTAAAAAATAAATTGTACATCCGTTCTGTTTTTTTTAAAACCAGAATCTCCTCCTCATCTCCTCATCTATGCACCTTTTTTAAGCTTGCTTAAATATGAAGATATATCTAAGTAAAGACGGTTTTGGTCCTCGGTTTTTAATAGAAGTCCTTTTCCTTCCAATAATATTTAAAAATCTTCGTGATCCATGTGATTCCAGGCTGTTTACTTGAAGAGAAAACCAGTTCAGCAAGATTTACCTATTCCTTCTTCAAAGCTACCTGGTGCTATCAGTAACTTGGACACTCTTAGTCCCACTGAAAACAAAAGCGATATGTTTGATAAAATCTCAGATGCTGAGGAAGATGGTGAAGATAGGGGTGATGAGTTTGGCTTTCAGAATGCACTGAGAGACATGATTCCGGGGGTACAGGTCAAGGTTTTAAAAGTGACAGCTCCAGGGAAGGTAGATAGAGATCTAATATCAAAGATCATTGAGCAAATAATGGATGAGGAAGATGAAGATGAAGATGAAGAAAAGGACTTTGATTTAGACAGTGTGGACGATGAAGATGAAATTAAGGTGGAAAAAGATGGAGAGCAGAATGTGATTGAATTGGATACAGACAATGGGGTTAGTGATGGTGAAGAGCAGAGCCAAATTGCGGTGAGGGTGGTTGTTGGTGGTCTTATGCAAAATACTTCAAGTGGTGTACAGCATAAAGACCTGCTTCGAGTACCAGCGAGGCTAGAGAAGAAGGGTCACCTGTCATTTACTTTCAGTATAGAGGAAGATGAGAACAAACACAATTCCTCTGGCAGTGGACAATTTCCCCCAGATAAAAAGGCTAGGCTCCAAGGTCAACGTAGCTTGGATCATGTGATGCTTGATCTTGCAAAGTTCATTGGCAAGGGGAAAATACCTATGAAGGTCAGAACTCTTTTTTATTGTCATTCAAATTGCTAAGTTTATAATCTTCTCTTAATAGTTTTCCTGATACATGCAGGTCCTTAAAGATATGGGGGAGTTGATCAGCCTCACTCTTACTCAGGCACGAAATCGTCAACCACTGTCGAAGTCAACCACCTTTAACCGCATTGAGATTTCAGCATCTCCGGACCCACTAAATGGTGATCAATCTTCAATCTGTTTCTCTCCTTTAGTTCTCTTGCTGTTTAGATTGCTGATTTTCCGTTTTCTAATTAACATATGCTTGTTTAACTAGTGCAGCATCATTGTTTTTCTACTCACTCTCATTCTTAAGTCGGTCAATCATTTACAATTTTTATCAGGATTATATATTGGTGCTCATGGTCTGTACACTTCGGAAGTCATCCACCTTAGGCGGAGATTTGGTCAGTGGAAAGAAGAAGGTAGCGCTAAGGAGTCTTCACGTTTAGAGTTTTACGAGTATGTTGAAGCTGTAAAATTAACTGGAGATTCTTATGTGCCAGCTGGTCAGGTAACTTCACTTGATTCTAAAAGTTGTGCATATAATCTATCCTACAGATTTGTTGGAGGTAGACTCGCACTTTTTTCTTTTAAAATAAGTTAGGATGGCTGAGATCGTTCATTCTGGCTGGAGTGTAGACATCTCTGTATCTGATTCGTAGAGACTAGGGAAGGAATGAGAAGCTGGAAAGAAAAAAAAGCAGCCCTGATTTCTATGCCTAAGTCGAATAGGTATTTTGCTAATCCGTTGAGCATGAGAGTGAAAATCTACAGTGTCTCGTATCCTGCATTTGTGCATTTTAGCGCGTGTACTTGTAGAAACTTTGCTTGCCTTGCTTTTGAAAATAGAGAGGGGGAGAGTGCGATGGAGCGGTGTGCGACCATTAATGCCTTTCTTTCCAATTTGCAGATAGCATTTCGCGCAAGAATTGGAAAAAAATATCAACTTCCACATAAAGGGATTATTCCAGAAGAATTTGGTGTGGTAAGTGGTTCTAGCGAGTTTAGATTGTGCACTATTTGTTGCCATTATTTGTTTTCCCTATCTTTCTTTTTGGTTGCTTAACTTAGTATCCTTAGCTCTGGATTTTATGATGTGTCGGTCTATTTCTCACATTTTAGGCCTATGTTATCTCTATTGCCATGCAGATTGCTCGATACAGGGGACAAGGAAGGCTGGCGGAACCTGGTTTTCGAAAACCCAGATGGGTTGATGGTGAACTGGTTATCCTAGATGGAAAGGTTTACAGCTCTCTATATAATGGCGCCCTTTGACAGTTATTTTGTTGTCACTTTATACTCTTTAACATTTTTACTTGCTTATTCCTGTTGAATTATGCAGTACATTAAAGGAGGGCCTGTTGTGGGTTTTGTCTACTGGGACCCTGAATATCATTTCTTAGTGTTCTTCCATCGGCTTAGGCTGCAGGAGTGAACATCTCTGTACATACAGTTTGTGGCTGTTTATTCCTGGTTCAGTTCTTTGTAGGTATGCTCTTTGGCACTTCTACTTCCCAAATTGGCGCTTTTGTTACTGGGAGGAGAAGGGCTGATGAATTACAAGGGTGTTTTTTGAGGGACCTGTATGATTAATCCTACCTCACTTTGATCTCTAATCTGATAATGTGATTGCTTCTTTCTCTGTTCCTTTGCAGTCAACATGATATCTATTTCCACGAAGCGTTGTCAGTTTGAGCTGAAGAGAAGATTCAAAAATTCGTTCGTGGCCAGAATTAAGCATTTAAATTGTATGGAACTAACAAACAATTTTTGAGTTGATGACCCCAATATTTCCCTGATATACCAAATGTTCAGGCCTACCGGTGATTTCTTGGGCACTTAGCTTGTACATATGCTCTTTATGTTATTATTCTTTTTTGCGCTCTTTTTGTATTATCCCCATCCCCATCCCCATCCC
>MU692461.1:73382-85258 GCA_026770625.1 Nicotiana glauca
AGAATCCGAAGATACATGGTATATTTGCTATGTCTTATTGTTCTGATTTCATGATCCATGGCACTTGAATTATCTGTTGAGCTGCTGCTTCTCATATCTCATGCATTTTGGGTAGGAATTGTTGCATGGACAAGTATGGTTTGTAAACAAGCACAGGCAGATAATGACCCCATTTGGTTACGAACATGTTCACTAGATACCACCAGATGCTAGCAATAGTCTGAGATATGAACATTAAAATCAACAAATTTTTGGCAATGTTGTATGGTTAAAGCTACATACAATATATCAGAGCCTTCACTATTACATTAAAGTAATGCAATGGACACAACATACATAGCAATTAACATGCATCCATGATTATACTCCAGTACCAGTAAAACTTGGCTGTTGATCTAGTAGATAGAGCACATCCAAACTTATTTATTTTCATATGTATATACATGTAGATCATATTGTAGCATTATTGTGATCATAGAGACTGCTGACGCACACAAACTATCAGCATCTGCTGCATATTTCCTGAAAATAACCCTTTCAATATTACAGGTGACCAAAGAAAAGATTGCAATATATCATGGTTTCTTCAAGCTGTTGAAGGAGATTTCTCTGGCTATTTTAGCACCCCTTTCCTTGGCCATATAAAGTCCCACATGATGCATCAGCTCCTGCACACGCCCAAAACAATAAATTAAGACACACAGTAATTTAACCAAGATCATAACAGCAAATCTTGACTAGGAGGTCACAGGTTCGAGCCTGAAAACAGCCTCTTGCAGAAATGCAGGGTAAGGCTGCGTACAATAAACCCTTGTGGTTCGGCCCTTTCCCATACCCAGTGCATAGCAGGAGCTTAGTGCGTTGGCCTGCCCCTTTTTTCTCATAACAGCAAATTCTTGACTTGTTATAAGTCACCTGAGGATGTGGTGAAATATCTTTGGTGTTTCTAGCCATTGAGGCAGGAAAATCAAAAGTGGCACATCCCTGAGAGTAAACTACTACTTCCTCCAAAGGATTGAGAAAACCACGGTTCTTAGCTGATAATGTAGAGCAAACGAAATCCAGCACACAAATGTCTGTACATACCCCTACAACCAACAACTTAATTCAAATAAACAAATAGTCAGTCAATATTCTTCAACCATATAAACATGAATATGTTAATGACTATCCAGTAGGAAGAAGAAACTTTAGAGAAGCAAAAAGGGAGCACACAGTTTGAATTTTGTTGTTTTTCACCCAATCGACAAATACATTAGACCCATCCTCCTGAAAAGAACCAATATAGCCATCATAGCAATCTTTACGCCTGATTGTTACATTTTGTTCCTTCTCCATCCATCTTAGTGCTGCAGAGGTAGGTAAATCATCCAACAATATGTACAAATAAGACAATAACTTTACTTCAAATAATGTAATATCGTCAGATGAATATTGCTGCAACTTCATACGTTGTATCTGTAACTTTTTGTATAGTTCTAAATCTCAGAATATTATTCGAGTTTAACTTTTATACACTGATGATGGTGTGATGTTCTTAGTTACTAATTCTTACTTTTTTATGGTGGTTACCTTATTGTTAGTTATCGTTTAGACATATGATACTGTGAATATTACTCCCTCCGTTTCAAAAAAATTGTCTTAAAAATTGTCTTAGTTTGACTTGACACAACTTTTAATAAAGAGAATACTTTTGAGATATGTGGTCTTAAATAAGACCTATCATTTGTGTGGTTGTAAAACTTTTGAAACTTGTGATCTGAAACCTGTTATATTACTTGTGTGGTTATAAATACTTCTTATTAAGGAAATATTTGAAATGTGTCAATCTTTTTTAAACAGACTAATAAAGAGATAGTGTCAATCTTTTTGAAAGAGAGTGATACTTTACACTATCGGCTATGTTGCCCGTACTCTCCGGAAATGTCGCTGGTGCGTGTTGAATCCTTCAACTGTAGCGTACATTCAGAGGATCCGACACGGGGACGGCAACATTTTGAATAGTCCGTGCAACATAGACAATTGGTGTATAGAAAGTACTGAACTTGAACTAAGCTATATATAGTCCTTAGTAAGGAGATAATACCAGGAACCAAATTGGATTCATCAGTGCCAGTGATACAGTGAGGAGGATAAGGGCGTTCAAGTTTATGAGGATGGTGTGAATCAAGAAAGGCAAGAATAGGCAATTTCTTGTCACAGAACAATCTAGCCAGCCTTGTTGATTCATCAATCATTTCAGAGATCTGCCTGTTTGGCTCTCTTGGTGCCTATAATAATAATTAACAAGAAAATTCAATTAAATCAATTGGGCAAGTAGCTAAGCTAGAACAAATTAAAAAGACATGGAGCTAAAATAATGAACAAATTTATGAACCAGATTTCCAGCCCCAACAGTGCAAAAGCCATTGATGATGTCCACAAGAACAAGACCAGCCTTAACATCTTCAGTGATGATCACTGATTCCTCCTCTATGGGAATTTCATTCTTCAAAATATCTATTGTTTTTAGTACCATATTTGTTCTTTCCAGCTTAATAATTTTCTTATTGTTGGGAAAGGGTTATAGAGTGATATTTATTAGAATACTGAATGATTATCTAAGATTAGTCCAATTACCTTGTCCCACCACTATATGCTGATATTTATCAAAAGTAGGCTGACTTTTCCACTATAAGCCAACTTAATTTTGCTAGGATGCGTGCTGCCTTTTGCATTTATGGGGATATTTTAAAATGACATATTTTGAACTTAAAAACTTTTAGTGACGTTTTCCATGTCTAAATTAGACATGGATAAGTATATGGTTCGTAAACAAACACAGGCAGATAAAGACGCCATTTGATTACGAACATGTTCACTAGATACCACCAGATGCTTGTACTAGTCTGAGATATGAACAATAAAATCAAGGAATAATTTTACTAGTCTGAGATATGTACTAGTCTGAGATGAACTCCACCCTTAATCAGAGTTCTCAGCTAGGAGTCTTGAAAATTCCTTATAGGAAGCGCTTTACTTTTCAATGGACCCTATATAACGTGTACCCTGAAGTTAATGGTGAATTACAGATTATAGAATCTGAATTCAAGGAAGAAGAAGAGAGTATCGACTAGAGAGAGGTTAGAGAGAGAATGAGTGGAGAAGAGAATAGAAATCTTCTTTCATCTTACACTAATTACACCGTTTGATCTATATATACATGTAGTTAATTAACTAATAATCTGAAGTTAACTAACAATTGGAAATAACTAACGGATACAGTGAAATGACTAAATTGCCCTTATACATGAATGTCTAAGTTACCCCTTTCTCAACACTCCCCCTCAAGCTAGGTGGTGAGAAAATATTTAGAACTCCTAGCTTGGATATTAGATATTCATGTTGAACTCTGTTGAGACCTTTAGTAAGAATATCCGCAGGTTGATCTTTGCTAGGTATATACTTTGTTGCTATTAGACCTTGTACTATTTTTTCTCTTATAAAATGGCAATCTATTTCGATATGTTTGGTTCTATCATGATATACAGGATTAGCTGCAATCTGAATAGCAGCTTTACTGTCACTGTATATTTCAATAGGTAAAGCTTCTTCCATGCCAATTTCTTTCATCAGACCTTGTAGCCAAATAAGTTCAGCTACTGTGGCTACAATACTCCCGTATTCAGCCTCTGCAGAACTCCTGGACACTGTTGTTTGCTTTTTTGATTTCCAGGTCACTAATGAGTCTCCTATTTTGATTAAATATCCTGTCACTGATTTCCTGGAAATAGGACATGCTGCCCAGTCTGCATCACAATAGGCAGTGATGTTGTTATTGTTTGTGCTAGATAATACAATTCCTCTTCCTGGTTGGTTCTTGATATACTTAACAATCCTTATTGCTGCTTCCATATGTGATCTTTTAGGATACTGTAAGAATTGACTGAGTGTTTGAACACTGAAGGAGATATCTGGCCTAGTCATTGTTAGGTAGAGTAATCTGCCTATCAACCTTTGGTATGAGTTAATGTTTGCAGATGGATCATCTGCAGGTTGATGTTTGTAGTGATCATCATATTCTTTGGTTGTCAGTTTTGCATTAGTGTCCAATGGAGTAGCTATAGGTTTAGCAGCACTTAATCCAAATTCTGATACAAGCTCTAGGGTGTATTTCCTTTGATGAATTAGTATTCCTTGTTTAGACCTTGCAAACTCAATGCCTAAGAAATATTTTAGCTCACCCAAATCTTTCGTTTTAAACACTTGGTGTAAATTGTTCTTTGTTTCTTCAATCAATTTCAAGCTATCACATGTTATTAACATGTCATCAACATATACCAATACCATAGTGATGCCCTCAAATGTCTTCTTTATGAATAAAGAGTGATCAAACGGACTCTGTTTGAAGTCAGATTTTATTAAAGCTTCAGTCAACTTTGCATTCCACTGTCTTGGAGCTTGTTTTAAACCATATAAGGATTTGATGAGTCTGCACACTTTCTCCCCCTGACTCTTAAATTTTTGTGGCAGCTTCATGTATATTTCATCATGTAAATCTCCTTGAAGAAATGCATTATACACATCCATTTGGTTTATATGCCATTTTTCTTTTGCTGCAATTGCAAGAAATATTCTGACAATTTTCATTTTAATTACCGGAGAAAAAGTTTCTTGATAATCAATTCCTTCTTTTTGGCTGTACCCCTTTGCCACCAATCTAGCTTTAAACCTCTCAATTTCACCTGAGGCTTTGTACTTTACTTTGTAAATCCACTTACACCCTATTGGTGTTTTTCCTTTAGGAAATATCACTATTTCCCATGTGTTATTGTTCTGTAATGCATCTATTTCTGTCTTCATAGCCTCTATCCATCTAGGATCTCTTATTGCTTCTGCATAGGTTGTAGGCTCAGTAATATTTGAGGAGGTAGAAATAAATGCTCTATATGATGAAGACAAACCTTCATAGCTAATATAGTCTGATATAGGATATGGAACCTCTTGATGAATATTGAGTGACACAAAGTCACTTAGCCATATAAGTGGTCTTTTTTCTCTGTCAGATCTTTTTTGATTTACTGGCCTTGGGCTCTGTATATAACTGGTAGTTGGCATTTCATATCTCTCAGAACCTCCATTTTGAGATTCTGAAACTACATTGTCCATGACTTGATTCTCACTGGAGTTATTTTGTATAGGATCAGGAAAATGGTTAAGTTCAGTTTCCATAGAAATGTTTGGAGATTGGGTTGCTGCTGTCTGAGTAAGGACAAGTATATGATGAGAAATAGGTAGATTAAGGTTTTGTAATTGAGAATTTGGAGTAGGAAATATAGGAGGTGAACAGTCTTCTTTCCTTTTGAAAGGGAAGACATCTTCTCTGAAGATTACATCTCTATTAACAAAAAACACTCTATCTTGCAAGTCATATAGCAGGTATCCTTTTTGAGTTTCAGAATATCCCATATGAACTGCATGTTTGGATCTTGAGGAGAGTTTGTCAAGTTGATGAGCGACCTTAACATAACATAGACATCCTAGTACTCTTAAGTGAGTATAGGAAGGAGGTTTCTGATATAGCCTTTCATAAGGAGTATTATTATTGATGATAGTACTTGGAAGCCTGTTTATTATATAGACTGCTGCAGTTACACAATGACCCCAAAACCTTATTGGTATTTCAGCTTGAAACCTTATTGCCCTGGTAACCTCTAAAATGTGCTTGTGCTTTCTTTCAGCAACTCCATTTTGCTGAGGAGTATAAGCACATGATGTTTGATGAATAATACCATACTTCTTGAACATTTCATTGCATATAGCATTTATAAACTCAGTACCATTGTCAGTTCTGATAGCTCTAACAATTTTATCAAGTTGAGTTTTAACTAGAGCTAGGAATTGTTGTAATACAACACACACTTCTGATTTTTGTTTAAGCAGAAACACCCAAGTCATCCTTGAAAAATCATCCACCACAGTTAGAAAGTACTTATTACCATCATATGTAGGAGTCTTGTATGGTATCCACAAGTCCATATGAACTAGATCAAACTTGCTTATAGATTTAATGCTACTGATAGGAAATGGTAGTCTTGATTGTTTAGCACAAGGACAAACTACACATTGCTTTACTATATCAATTGTAATATCAGTTTTGCTATGTATTAATCTTTTGAGAACTGTAGATGATGCATGGACAAACCTCTTATGCCAAATACTTATTTCCTCTGATGTAGTTGTGGTTCTGATCATTCTTTTCTGATCCAGCTGTTACTGCTAAGGATGTTCCTATCTTTTGTGTCTCCAGTATGTATAAACCATCATCTTCTCTACCAATCGCCTTCACCTTCCCACTGAAGAGTTCCTGAAACATACAGAAATCAGGAAAGAAGGTTACTGAACACTGTAATTCCTTTGTCAGTTTAGAGACTGATAGTAAATTGAATTTGAATGATGGAACATAAAACACATTAGTAATAGTGTTTCCTTCTGAGACGGTGCTGGCCCCTGTGTGTGTCACATATGAAATGTCTCCATTTGGCATGAAGATTTTCTTTGGATTTTCAAACTTAACTATAGTGACTTCATTAAGCATTTTCAAACTTGCCACCATGTGATTTGTGGCTCCTGTATCTATTATCCACTCTTGAGGACTACTTGAAACCATTAGAGCACAATTAATACCTGTTGTGTTAGCTGTAGGAGTTGGCACTTTGCTTGAAGCCTGACTGGTTCCAGGTCTGTTGAGGAGCTGAAGAATTTGATCATATTGTTCTCTTGTGAAGGTGCACCCTGCTATTTGATTCAGATTACTGAAGTTTATTTCATTCACAGGTCCTTTGTCCTCAGACCCTTGACTCACGTTCACATTAACATCTTGTAAAGGAACTCTAGCTTCATTATAGTTACTGAAGGTTTGTTGCATCATATTATCAGTCATAACATTGTATGCAACATTGGTTCCAGTTCCTCCTTTCTTTTTTGGTCTATAGTCAGGAGGATATCCCACAATTTTGTAATAGTTTTCTTTTGTATGTCCCTTTAGTTTACAGAAATCACATTGACATTATAATTTTTCTTAAATCTTTGATTTCCTGTAGACCTTGAGTACATGGCTGCATCAAAATTTCCTGCCATCATTGCAGGATTAACACCTAAAATTCCTGTGGCATTGGTTATTGATTTCTGACCTTCATCACTAATTATCATAGCATAGGCTTGATTAACTATAGGGACTGGGCTTCTCATCAGAATCTGGTTTCTAGCCTGGGCATATGAGTCATTAAGTCCCATTAAGAATTGATACAGCTTAAGCTTTTGAAGATATACCACAAATTCCTTAGACTTGGGACTGTAGACGTGTGATTTTTGACCCCCCTCCCCCCGAGATTTTTTATATTTTTAGCGTAACATATTTAGTTAGGTCTGATATAGCTATTTCAGCTAATTTTAACTCTTTTACTTTATTCCATCACAAAAATAAAAAAAAAGTTACAAAAGAGATATATAAATTTTAGTTTATGTATTTCTCATAAACTTGAAAAATACAAAAATAACACTTTATTTTTAACCTTTATATAATTTTGAAAATTACAAAAAAATAGTTTTATTAATGTTTATAGCCATTTTAATCTTTTAAAAATACAAAAATAGTACTTTATATTTTATCTTTATATAAAATAAAAATTACAAAAAAATATAGTTTTGTTTTAATTGTTAGTCTCATTTTAATAGTTATTTTGCTTATGTAGGATTAAATAAAATCGTGTTTTCACTCTCGGTTCCAGGCAAAGAATAATATTCGGGTTCAAACGACCCATTTTTAAGCATAAAATTCGGACCTAGCCCATAACAATCCAAACCCACAACACCCTACACATAACACAAGACCATGGGGGATACACAATTTGGGGTGGGAGACACCTTTACTCATTTTAAGGAAGAAAACATGGAGAACAAAACATGGATTAATGGGGTTTTAAAGGGGGATTTGGACTTACATTTTTTGAAGAGCTTAAGTCTTCATTTTCCATATATACACAGTCAGATACATGAAGGGGAGAGGAGATATAAGTGAAATAACGAAAAATTCTGAAAGAGGAACGAGAGGAGAGATCTGTATACACTCTGTATATACTGAATATACAGTATATATACACTGAAAAAGAAGAAAAATTTGGTACCTCCCCATTCTGCAATGGAAGTTAAAAAAGGGGCAAGAGAGAGTGATCTAGGAAGATTTTTAGAGAGAGGACAGAAAAAAAGGGACCTGGGAGACGGGGTATACACTGGATATACATTCCGTATACACAGGATATACAGGGGCAGTGAGGGACGACCCTCTTGACGGTTCTTATTCTTCTCCATTCTAAAAAACCAGTCCCCCTCCTATCCTAATACCCAGCAAAAATAGTCCAAAATCAGCTCGAAAAATAGCCGAAAACAACCACGAAATCAACCGATGTTCAATGGTTCTGAGGTTGAGTCCGTCGAGGTTCCGGTTCGTTGGTTTCGTTGCTTCAGCTCGCCGATTATGGCTCTATTTTGGTTTGACGATTGAGTTGTAAACCTCCAGCTTTGTTTATCAATATAGAGGTTCGTTTCTAATCTTTGTTTTGAGTTGATATCGGTTACTATCATGTCCGAGCTTGAATACATGTTATATATGTTGAAGATTTTGTTTAAATCTTTCGAGTTTTAGTTTTGTGCTTATGTTATTGCTATCTCAAATTGGCATGCTAGACGAAACATTGTTCAAAAGTTTTCATGTTCGTGACTAGCTTGCCGGATTTGCAGTCGGATTGATTTAATAGGTTCTATCATAATTTTGTTAGTCATTATTCTGTTAGTTGCCATATGGGTTAGTTCTAATGTAAGTTCATGTTTAATTTTAACTTGTCAAGCTTGAAACACTGTTTATTAGCCGTACATCCTACTAGTTTCCATTGTTAGATTAATAAATTAGGATTTCTCTTTTTTTTAGAGACAAATAAAGTAGAGAATCGTAGTTGCTTTTAGGTTTGCTCTTTAAATAATAAATGAGACGAGCCTCGCCAAGTAAAAATGCACAACTCGCGGGGCCCCCATAAATGTATATATTAAAATACTTAGCTTTCGGGACAGGCTGTTTATCGAATTTCACGGCCTTCCCCAAAATAATAAGGCGTTAGTCTCTTTAGACGCGCCTTTAATAATTTTACCTTCTTAAATTCGGGTGTGCATTTCATGCGACCCAAATCCAAATCCCAAAACGTTGAATAAAACGTGTCGAGGATCCGGGTGCATTTCATGTGACGTGATACAAAAATATATTTTTAACGACGTTCAATTTTTCTTAAAAAATAATTAAAAGGGGTTAAAGGTTAAAATTTGCACATAAGTTAAAGCATATTATAAATCAGATAACTAAGCCGAATATGACAGTTAAGCGACCGTGCTAGAACCATGGAACTCGGGAATGCCTAACACATTCTCCCGAGTTAACAGAATTTCTTATTCGGATTTTTGGTTCGCGGACTGTAATACAGAGTCAATCTTTTCCTCGATTCGGGATTCAACCGGTGACTTGGGACACCATAAATCTCCAAAGTGGCGACTCTGAATCTTAATAATAAATTCCATTTCGATTGTCCTTTAATTGGAAAAACTCCCTTTACCACGCCCTTCGCGGGGTGCGGTAGCGCCAAAAGAAGGTGTGACAGCTCTGGCGACTCTGCTGGGGATAAAAACCCCGGAACCACTGGTTCAGGGTTAGAAATTCGAGCTTGAAATAATTGTTGTATTTGGCTTATTTATTATCTGATTTTATTTGATGTTTTGGCTTAAATGTGCTAAATGTTGCTTTTTACCGCTTTGATAATTTTTGAACTGTGTATATAAACTGCCTTCTCACGCACCCCTTCTGAGTCTTCTTGAAAATAAAATTGGGAATTTGCTTGACATAGCACGCTTTCTTTGAGATAGCCGAGGTGCTTGGCACCCGGTGAAGGATTTTAGTCATGTTTTAGGCGGGGAGCACCACCAGTTAAGCCGGAAAGCAATGCTACCGGTACACTGACCCTCCTCGGCTCGAGTTGTTCGCTCGAGTAAGCCAGTCTAGATACTTTCCCAATAAGATATTAACTCAGAAAAACGAAGCCTCATGCCGGATCCCTAGTAGGAACGTTTGTTTGCATCATGTGCATTTGACTTTGGAGGCTCAACACAGGGGTTAGGTCTGTCTAGGACATGTGTAACAGAAATGAAAAGACCATCCCGATGCATCTTACTTGCTACCTGTGCATTTATTTGCTTCAGACTTGCATGCTGACCGGCTTGTGAAATCGGAAATTTTGAAAATTTTGAAAAAAGAAAAATAACCGTGTAGAGAGATAACTACACATTTTTAGAAAGAAAAAAAACCAATGTCCAAGTAGTGTCGAAACTCTGCCGGATTTTTGAGAAAATGGAAAAAAAATATATATATTTGCCGATGAAAAGAAAAAAAGGAAATTTTTTATTTTTGAAATAGTCTATTTTATTTGCCAGTGAAAAAGAAAAAAAATATATATATTTTTATAGTTTGTTTTATGTGTCAATAAAAAAAAAAGAGTTTTATTTTTCAAAATAGTTTGTTTTATTTTTCACTGAAAAAAATTATTTAAAAAAAAATATATTCTGTTTCATTTGCCAATGAAAAAAAAGTGTGTATGATTTGGTTTTCAAAAATAGTTTGTGTTTTAAAATTAAAAAAAAGTAATTCGTTTTATTTGCCAATGATTTGAAAAAAAATGTGTGTTTTGTTTTCAAATATACTTTGTTCTATTTGGCAGAACTACGCTGATTTGATTCTCACCAGATGTGAGATACGTAGGCAACCCTCATCGGGTCCAACCTCCCATTTTTGCAAAAAATAGCCAAAAAATGTCAAATTCTAATTTTGTTATCAAATTAGTCGGGTGATGCCGTCCTTATCAAATATAGCCGAATGTTCCAGAAAGGGATGCCGGAAGACTAACTTTGCATGAATGACCGCTTTGGGTCAGGTTTTGATTTTTGACCCTCACAGCCTTAAGATCTTCGTCCCCGAGGCGCTAAAAGTCCGTGTTTGCAATATCGGGTCATTTATTTTCATTTAGAAAACAAGGAAAAGAGTCTTGAATAAATTAGGTGATGTCGTTTGTCAAAAATAGCCGAATGTTCCCGAAAGGGACGCCGGAAGGCTGACTTTACATGAACAGCCACTTTTGAGTTATTTTTTTAGATTTTGGCCGGTTGACCCACACAACCTTAAAATCTTCGTCCCCGAGGTGCTGAAAGGTCGTGTTTGCAAACCAAGTTTTTTGTTTTAATTTGAAAAAAAAAAGAAAAAAAAGAGTCAAGGGGCAAGTGAATACCATTTGGAATTTTGGTCAAAATAAAGCCGAGCCAGCTTCGGCAATGTGTTAAACCGTTCTTGACGAGATAGCCTTAGAGTATCTTTCAGTTGTCTAAAGGCTATTTTCGTAAAAGAACGAACAAGTTTGCAAAATAATCCTTCCAGGCCTCAAGATTCAGGTGAAATTGAGAAGGGGCCGCAAAAATAGCAATTTGTTTAAAATTGGCATATAGGGGAAGGAATCTGTCAGTCTTTTTTTTGTTTTGTGTTTCTTTTGATTAGAGTATGTGGATGTTTAATGTTCAAGTCTGTTCTCGTCTTTCACCAGAAGTCTCTTAGTTCAGTCTAAGTTTGTCAAGTTTTTTTAATCATTGTAATCAAAGTGTTTTACTGTGAAAAATGGAAAATTCCAAAATGTGTTTTATTGTTTGCATTGGCGCGAACTACGCACGGTCTGATTCATGCGGGGACATGATACGTAGGCAATCTCCATAAGATTCGACCACAACTAAAAAGCAAAAAATAAAAGAGAAAAAGA
>MU692461.1:86405-110070 GCA_026770625.1 Nicotiana glauca
GCTTATAATCCCCACTTCGAGGTCCCGGTAGAGACTGAAAAGCCGGCTAGGAACCCAGAGCAGGACGAAGTGCTTCGAAAATTTAAAAGCCTGGAGCAGTCCTTCAGGAATATCCATGGGTTACGCAACCAAGTCAGTGTGGCCTACAAAGATCTGTGCCAGTTCCCCGACGTTCAATTGCCGGCAGGGTTCAAGATACCAAAGTTTGACCTATACGAAGGGCACAACGATCAAATGGCATATCTGTGGGGTTTTTGAAGCAAGGTGAGAGGAGCAAGTGGCAAATATGAGCTACTGATAGCTTACTTTGGTCAAAGTCTAAGTGGGTCTGCACTGGAATGGTACACAAGACAGGATCCGAGCCGGTGGTACACCTGGGACGATCTAGCACAAGCATTCACAGGTCACTTTCAGTACAACCTTGAGATCGTCCCTGATCGGCTCACATTGCTGAAACTTGAGAAGAAGCCCGGGGAAAGCTTTCGAGAATTTGGGTTCCGGTGGAGAGAACAAGCAGCAAGAGTTGATCCCCCGATGAGAGAGGGGGAAATGGTGGACTACTTTCTGCAGACTTTAGAGGCAACTTACTTTGGTCACTTGGTGACGTCAGTTGGCAAATCTTTCAACGAGGTGGTGAAAATAGGCAGTATGATCGAAGAGGAACTTAAGTCCAATAAGATCCTGAGCTATTCGGCAATCAAGGCCAGCACTCAGGCCATCCAGAGTGGCACGGGAGGTGTGCTAGGGAAGAAGAAGGGGGAAGAAATCGCAACAGTCGAAGCAGGTACTTGGCCCAGATCTAGAGGTCCTTCACCCTACTACCAATCCAGACCCCCACAACCCTACTACCCACCAGAACCACAGTTTTCCATCCATCACGCCCAAACATATCCCCGAGCTCCACATAATCCACCTCAGTATTATCCTCCGAACAATGTCTGGTCATCTATTCGACCACCAGGTCACTCCCTATGGCTAGCACCAGCACCACATAATACATTCTTGCCTTCACAACATTTTCAAACACCCAAAAACCCAAGAAAACAGGGGCAGGGAAAGGAACAAAGGCAAATAAATAGCTTCACGCTAATTGGGGAGTCTTACACAAGCTTGTTTGAAAAGTTAAAGCATTCTGGCTTGATTGAGCCGCTCCTTGGCTATACTCCAGACCCATATGCAAAAGGATTTGATCCCGCTGTACGATGTATGTACCACTCTAATGTCCAGGGGCATAGAATTGAAGATTGTCGTTCTTTGAAAAGGGAAATAGAAAGAATGATTCAAGAAGGGGCAATTGTGATCAATGATAGTGACAGGGAGCACGCGAATTCTCTTGAGAACTTATTGGCTGAAGTTGATGATATTGAAGTTGGTAATGGTCTTGGCAATATAGATGCGGAACTTAGTGGCTAAGATGCATGCCGTGCTTGGTAGTTGGAAAGACGCTCCATCTCGTGGTCAGCCGGAGAGGAGCTTTGGTGGCTTAGGTTGTTGTCATTTCTGTTGTCCGGGTTATTTTTAGGGTTGTAATCCGGATATCGTCTTGTGGTCAAACCCTTTTATCCTTCCATTTTTGTCATAACGGTTTGTTTAGTGTTGTCCATTTTGTTTCAGTTTCATTTTAGGGTTGTACTTTGGTTTGTTTTGCTTGTTTAAACACTTTCACCATTTGTCTAATGCAATTTCGGTCTTTTGCTACCTCCAGTAATCATCGTTGTCTAGTTCTTTTTACCCTTTTGTTTTGTTTTGTTCAAACGCCGATTCTAGTGACTTGACATGCGCGAACAGTTCAGGCCTAATCTTAAAAGTTAATCATAAAATCAATGGGAGGGGATCAGACATTTAAAGGAAGTAAAAACGGTTTGAGATTATGTGAAGCCCGAGTCATTTGAAACTGGGGCAAGTAAAAAGAAAACCGTTAAAGGCAAGTTGGCCATGCTGATATGGGCTCGTTCATAATAATGAAAATGAGAGTGTTGCCCAACAATGCTTTAAAGATTGCGTTGTTTGCACTTGGCATGTTTTGAAGATTGGAATGACGGAGGCATTTTGTTCTGCTATCCAAACACCTTATCCTCCGTTAACTCTTTGAGCCTTATTTGATTTCTTTCATACCCCTCCTTCGGAATCAATAGCAAAGACTAGAAATACAAACGGGGAAGATAAAGAAAAAAAAACAAAAAAAAAAACAACAAAAACAACAAAAAGAAAAGAAAGAGATAAAGAAAAAGAAAAAATGAATGAAAAGGAAACTTAGAACAACGAGGAATTAGGAACTACGTTTGACCTGATTTCTCAAGGAGGATATGTAGGCGCTTCACAGCTCGGTCATAGTGTAACAAAAAATCAAAAAAATCCCCAAGCAAGAAACTGGGGCAAAGGTTGTGTTTGTTGTAAATAAATCTAGTTCTGAAGGTTGAAATTTTGAACTCAAAATTGATGCGTTTTGAGCCTTTAATACCCTTTCCTTTTAGCCTATCCAAAATCCCACATTACGGTCCAAAGAAAAACCTTTTGACTAGTCTTCAAAAGATGCCAAGTCAGACAAATGAGAGAGTTTTATCAGAACATAACATTCTGATTCCCGGCAGAAAAGACTTTGACCCCCAGCAGAAAAGAAATATGAGAGAGTCTTATCAGAATATAACACTCTGGTTCCCAGCAGAAAAGACTCTGACCCCTAGCAGAAAAGAAATAAAAGAGAGTCTTAGGCGTAACACCCCCAATCCCCAGCTAAAAATAAAATAAAAAAAATAAAAAATGAGAGAGTCTTACCGGTGAAAACCTTCACAGGCACCTTGAGGCGATGAAAGCTGAGAGAAAAACCAAAATGAGAGAGGCTTGATAGTGAAAACCTTAGGGCACTAGAAGTCAAATAAGGGTGAGAATCAGATGGGGAATCACCAAACGAAGATCTTGAAAAATGATTGACGACGGAGGATAGGCCATATGTGCATGTCATGACCATTAGAGTCGGTATCCGCGTTTGATAGTGTTTTATGTTATAGTTTCTCTTGTTAGAGAGTCATCTTTTTCTTTGTCTTCTATTTTTGTTTCCTTTTATCTTTATCCTTTCATCAAAAAAAAAAAAAAATCTCGAGTTGAGTCTGTTTGGTCAGAACAAGTTAGAAATGACTTCAAAATTTGCCATCAGCTTTCCAATTATGCAAGACGGAATCTGATTGGTACACCCAAGTGGTATAAGTCAGGAGGGAAACAAGCACAGAGGCCAGTGTCCAAGAGGATATTCCCCAGCAAGAGGAAATTGACAAAGGTATGGATCAGTGTCAAGGAGGATATCTCCAGCAAAAAACGAAGGTTAATGACCTCAAGGCCAAGGCAAATGAGACTCAAAGGTCGGGGAAATGCCCATTCCCTAGCTATGCCACAAAGAAGGGGGAAGACCCCCAGCAGAAAAGGTATTTCAGTGACATGGATGAACGAAGAAAGTGGTTCATCAGTAAAACATGCAAGATCCTCAAACAGAGTCACTGTCATAGGAATTTGGGTGGTCAAGATACCGTTGGAAAACAACGGTGAAAGGCTTGTGAACAAAGAGTCGTCAAGGAGGGCGTGGAAGCAAGAAAGGGAAAAACTATTCCCAGCAGGAATATCATCCCCAGCAAATAATAACATCCCCAACAAGTTTTGACAATGAAACGCAGAGCAGGAAAGGAGAAAGAAGAACCATCCCCAGTAGGAGCATCACAACCAGCCATCGTATTTTAAACTAACAATTTTTCTTTGATTCGAAGCAGGTAAAGGAAATGGCATTGATGGCGGAAAGGCATGCCACAGGGAAGATTATAAAACTGGGGCAGAAAATTTTCCTTTCGTTTTGAAAATTTTCTGGAANGAGGAAGTTGTATCCCCAGCGGATAGAACAAAAGGGTGAAACTTGTGTTCAGAAAAAGCAAAAGGCCAGTGTCATCCCCACCAGCCTTCAGAAGAGTAAAGCACCAGATTTGAAGAAATGAAAACCCCCCAGTAGTGTTATCTTCAGCAGCGTTATCCCCAGTTGATAACACTTTTATCCCCAACAGTGTTGAGAGGAAATAAAAGTTTTGAAGAGAGTAGTTTTGACAAAAAAAAAAGAGAAGAAGAAAAAAAAAAGGGGAGATTCCACCAGCAGTATTATCCCCAGCAGGTAAATAATTAATTCCCCAGCGGTGTTATCCGCAACAGTTTCGAGGGAAGACAACACGAGTTTTGTTTTTGAAGGAAGCAGTTCTGCAAGAAGGTAAAGGAAATGGTTAAGGAGGAAAAGGGAGACGCACTTCCTAGTTTAAATCATTGATATTTCGCTCTAGGAGATGCACTTCCTAAGTTTATTTTTACTCATAGGAGACGCACTTCCTAAATTAATAGTTCATGCATAGGAGACGCACTTCCTAAATTAAGATTTCATTCATAGGAGACGCACTTCCTAGTTTAAAATCATTTAAGTTTTACCCATAGGAGACACACTTCCTAAGTTTATTTTTACCCATAGGAGACACACTTCCTACGTTTATTTTCATGCATAGGAGACGCACTTCCTAAATTAAGATTTCATTCATAGGAGACGCACTTCCTAATTTAAAATCATTTAAGTTTCACCCATAGGAGACGCGCTTCCTAAGTTTATTTTTACCCCTAGGAGACACACTTCCTAAGTTTATTTTTACCCATAGGAGACGCACTTCCTAAGTTTATTTTCATGCATAGGAGGCGCACTTCCTAAATTAAGATTTCATTCATAGGAGACGCACTTCCTAGTTTAAAATCATTTAAGTTTCACCCATAGGGGACGCACTTCCTAAGTTTATTTTTACCCATAGGAGACGCACTTCCTAAGTTTATTTTCATGCATAGGAGACACACTTCCTAAATTAAGATTTCATTCATAGGAGACGCACTTCATAGTTTAAAATCATTAAAGTTTCACGAATAGGAGACGCATTTCCTAAGTTTATTTTTACCCCTAGGAGACGCACCTCCTAAGTTTACTTTTACCCATAGGAGATGCACTTCCTAAGTTTATTTTCATGCATAGGAGACACACTTCCTAGTTTAAAATCATTAAAGTTTCACCCATAGGAGACGCACTTCCTAAATTTAAATTCACCCATAGGAGATGCACTTCCTAAGTTTATTTTTATCCATAAGAGATCCACTTCCTAAGTTTATTTTCACCATAGGAGACGCACTTCCTAAATCAATAGTTCAGTCATAGGAGACGCACTTCCTAGTTGAGTCATTGAAGCTTCACCTATAGGAGACGTACTTCCTAAATTTAAATTCATCCTTAGGAGACGCACTTCCTAGTTTAGTTCATTCCAGTCAACCATAGGAGACGCACTTCCTAAATCGATAGTTCAATCATATGAGACGCACTTCCTAGTCTTCTTTTTAGGTTATATTTTATTTTAGGACACGCACTTTCTGAATTGAGTTTTCACCCCTAGGAGACGCACTTCCTAGTCTTGGTTATTTAAATTCATCTTTAGGAGACGCACTTCCTAGTCTTGGTTATTTAAATTCATCTTTAGGAGACGCACTTCCTAAGTCTGGTTCATTCATGTTTTATTTTGGCAGACGTATTTGCTAGTCAAAATTCTTGGTTTTACTCATAGGAGACGCACATACTAGTCTAGTCTTTAGTTTACTCTCATCATTGCATCAGTAGTAGAAGTGGTCTACAATTTTGCTAACGACTTACAAATCTTCCTTGTACAAACTAGGGAAAAAATTTCGTTTGTTTAGATTGTAGGATCCCGCCCGGAGAGCAGAAGGTTACACTAGAAAATCCCCAGCATAAATCCAAAAGCAGAAATCAGAAGGAAGGCAACAATGGCCGGAAGAAGGTAGTCCAGGTTTCGAAGGAAAAACAATTCGAGCCTCACAAAAAAGCAAGAAGTTAACCCAAAGGTAGGGAAAGATGGGGTTGCCCAAAGATATGGTCAAGGTCACAAGAACTGCATACCTGGTACTGATCCAGAAAGCCGAAAAGGATGAACTAGTACCTACAACTGGCAAGTATCAATGTTCAGATCAGAGTCCACATGAAGCACCATTCAAGACTCGAGATCAAGCTTCAGAAGACTCATAGATAGGAACCTTGTAACTAGTAGCTGATGTGCTTAGTTTGTCTTTTTCAAATTTTGATTTTTGATGTAATGGCCGGACCACAGACCGGAACCTCGACGGAACAGAACCTCGATCGGCTCTTTACCTCGGTATACTCCATTATCTCACTCACTTCCGAACTACACGTGGCCTAATTTCTTTATAGCCAAGGATATGTAGGCAGCTCAGATACTAGGTCTCGGTCACATTCTCTTCCTTTCCTTAGTTTTAGTCTTCCCAAATAAGGGTTGAGTCAAAATACATGTCTAGTCGTTCTTTGTCTGAAATCTTTTCGTGTTTCTAGTCAAAGAGGGGCAGCTGTAGACGTGTGATTTTTGACCCTCCCCGAGATATTTCATATTTTTAGCGTAAAATATTTAGTTAGGTCTGATATAGCTATTTCAGCTAATTTTGACTCTTTTACTTTATCCCATCACAAAATGAAAAAAAAGTTACAAAAAAGATATATAAATTTTAGTTTATGTATTTCTCATAAACTTGAAAAATACAAAAATAGCACCTTATTTTTAATCTTTATATAATTTTGAAAATTACAAAAAAATAGTTTTATTAATGTTTTGTAGCCATTTTAAACTTTTAAAAATACAAAAATAGTACTTTATATTTTTATCTTTATATAAAATAAAAATTATAAAAAAACATAGTTTTGTTTAAATTGTTAGTCTCATTTTAATAGTTATTTTGCTTATGTAGGATTAAATAAAATCGTGTTTTTCACTCTCGGTTCCGGGCAAAGAATAATATTCGGGTTCAAACGACCCATTTTTAAGCCTAAAATTCGGACCTAGCCCATAACAATCCAAATCCACCACACTCTACACATAACACAAGACCATGGGGGACACACAATTTGGGGCGGGAGACACCTTTACTCATTTTAAGGAAGAAAACATGGAGAACAAAACATGGATTAATGGGGTTTTAAAGGGGGATTTGGACTCACATTTTTTGAAGAGCTTAAGTCTTCATTTTCCATATATACACTGTCAGAAAAATGAAGGGGAGAGGAGATATAAGTGAGATAACGAAAAATTCTGGAAGAGGAACGAGAGGAGAGATCTGTATATGCTCTGTATACACTGAATATACAGTAGATATACATTGAAAAAGAAGAAAATTTTGGTACCTCCCCATTCTACAAGGGAAGTTAAAAAGGGGGCAAGAGAGAGTGATCTAGGAAGATTTTTAGAGAGAGGACAGAAAAAAAAGGGGACCTGGGAGACGGGGTATACACTGGATATACATTCCGTATACACAGGATATACAGGGACAGTGAGGGATGACCCTCTTGACGGTTCTTATTCTTCTCCATTCTAAAAAACCAGTCCCCCTCCTCTCCTAATACCCAGCAAAAATAGTCAAAAATCAGCTCGAAAAATAGCCGAAAACAACCTCGAAATCAACTGATGTTCAACGGTTCTGAGGTTGAGTCCGTCGAGGTTCCGGTTCGTTGGTTTCGTTGCTTCAGCTCGCCAATTATGGCTCCATTTTGGTTTGACGATTGAGTTGTAAACCTCCAGCTTTGTTTATCAACATAGAGGTTCGTTTCTAATCTTTGTTTTGAGTTGATATCGGTTACTATCATGTCCGAGCTTGAGTACATGTTATGTATGTTGAAGATTTTGTTTAAATCTTTCGAGTTTTAGTTTTGTGCTTATGTTATTGCTATCTCAAATTGGTATGCTAGACGAAACGTTGTTCAAAAGTTTTCATGTTCGTGACTAGCTTGCCGGATTTGTAGTCGGATTGATTTAATAGGTTCTATCATAATTTTGTTAGTCATTATTCTGTTGGTTGCCATATGGGTTAGTTCTAATGTAAGTTCATGTTTAATTTTAACTTGTCAAGCTTGAAACACTGTTTATTAGCCGTACATCCTACTAGTTTCCATTGTTAGATTAATAAATTAGGATTTTTCTTTTTTTAGAGACAAATAAAGTAGAGAATCGTAGTTGCTTTTAGGTTTGCTCTTTAAATAATAAATGAGACGAGCCTCGTCAAATAAAAACGCACAAATCGCGGGGCCCTCATAAATGTATATATTAAAATACTTAACTTTCGGGACGGGTTGTTTAGCGAATTTCACGGCCTTCCCCAAAATATTAAGGCGTTAGTCTCTTTAGGCGCGCCTTTAATAATTTTACCTTCCTAAATTCGGGTGTGCATTTCATGCGACCCAAATCCAAATCCCAAAACGTTGAATAAAATGTGTCGAGGATCCGGGTGCATTTCATGTGACGTGATCCAAAAAATATTTTTAACGACGTTCAATTTTCCTTAAAAAATAATTAAAAGCGGTTAAAGGTTAAAATTTGCACATAAGTAAAAGCATGTTATAAATCAGATAAATAAGCCGAATATGACAGTTGAGCGACCGTGCTAGAACCATGGAACTCGGGAATACCTAACACTTTCTCCCGGGTTAACAGAATTCCTTATTCGGATTTCTGGTTGCGGACTGTAATACAGAGTCAATCTTTTCCTCAATTCGGGATTCAACCGGTGACTTGGGACACCATAAATCTCCCAAGTGGCGACTCTGAATCTTAATAATAAATCCCATTTCGATTGTCCTTTAATTGGAAAAACTCCCTTTACCACACCCTTCGCGGGGTGCGGTAGCGCCAAAAGGAGGTGTGATAGGGACAATCACAACCTGGTGCAGGGACCAAGGCTTCAAACTCTTCCCACATATCTTTCAATTTTGAGAAATATACTGACACAGATGCAGTACCTTGAGATAGAGTTGCAATTTCTTTATGCAGATTAAAGGACTTTGAATCATCTACTTTATTAAACCTTTCAGACAAATCTTCCCAGACTACTTGGGCACATGAAGCATACATAATTCCCCCTAGAAGATTTTTAGAAACAGAATTCATAATCCACGAGAGAACGATTGCATTTACTCTCTCCCAATGACTCCACAGGATTTCTGGAAAATTTTCTTTCTTGCATGAGCCATCAATTAGACCTAACTTATTTCTTCCTAACAGTGCAACACGTATAGATCGATTCCAGATTGAGTAATTTTCAATACCTATGAGTTGAAATGAAATTATTTGAATTCCGCTCACATCAGCTGGTAATAAGAACAAAGGATGATTGTAATCTATTCCAGTTGATTGATTTCCAGTTCCAACCATTTGATTTACACCTCCAGAATTCAACTGATCTCCTGCATGTTGTTGAGACCCAGTTCCAAGACCTAGATTTTGTTCATTCGTCATTGACAAGATTTAACAAGAAGTTTTATCGAATTTTCATTAAACAACAGATTTTAAGACGATCGATAACATGAGCTTTAGAAATTCAAGCTCGTCCGCTCTGATACCATGAAGTTAATGGTGAATTATAGATTATAGAATCTGAATTCAAGGAAGAAGAAGAAGATAATATCGACTAGAGAGAAGTTAGAGAGAGAATGAGTGGAGAAGAGAATAGAAATCTTATTCTTTCATCTTACACTAATTACACTGTTTGATCTATATATACATGTAGTTAATTAACTAATAATCTGAAGTTAACTAACAATTGGAAATAACTAACGGATACAGTGAAATGACTAAATTGCCCTTATACATGAATGTTTAAGTTACCCCTTCCTCAACATACCTGTGAGCACGTGATTTTTGCCCTATATATGAATTATTTCCAAAAATTCAAACAAAATAATCTTTCTCTATTTTTATAATTTTTGTGAATTTTGTGTTATTTTTTGGTAATTGTTGTATTTTATCTGTGCATCTTAATTCGTATGAAAAATACAAAAAATACGCATTTGCATTTAGGATCTAATTTTATATTTTAGGATTAATTAAGAGTTAATTTGTTTTAGGACAAAATAGGAGGAAAATAACAAAAATGATACTTTTTGTATTTTAGTTTAAATTTGTATTAGTTTGCATTTAATTAGAAATTAATTAGGAAATCTAATTTTAGTGTAATTCGGTTGTGAGTTTTATTTTTAGCCTTTTTGTAAAATCAAAAAAAAAATAATTAAATACAAAAATACAAAATAAAATACAAATATAGATAAAAGAAATAAAGGAAAAACAAAACAAAAAGAGACGAAAGAGCCTGCTCAGACCTGGGTGACGTTTAATTAAACTGGCCCAAAAAACTCTCACTCGCCCAGGTCCAATTGAATACCTCACCCGGTCCAATTCATTAAACCACAAAACGACACCATTTTTGTCACCCTTAATCTTGGCCATCAAATTTCCTTGATCCAACGGCCCACGTTGGTTTTTGGTATTTTAATAAAGCTGTCTGAATTCATGTGTAACCCTAATGACCTAATCCGTCTTCATCGTATCTCATCTCTGTAACTCCGCTGGCTCCGCCGCCGGCGGTGAATGCCACCACCTCCAAACGCCACCGGATTAACACCCCAAATTCCCCTTCTCACCCTCTTTCCAAATATGCAAATGGCTTCCCTCAAACCCCAGCCGAAACCTTCGAATATCGGATCGAAAAAACTCCGACCAAGACATAAAGTTGTCCAAATCCGACCAAATTTACATCACCTAGTCTCCTCAACTCCCTCAACCCAAATCCACAACCGTTTGTCCTCAAATACCAGTGGAATGACTCGAATATTAATTCAAAGTTGGTTGGAAACCCTAATTGCTCTAAAAACTACCAAATCGATACTACACAGTCTCCCTATTCTCCTCGTGAAGAATCGACCCTTGGCGAGGTTCGAATATCACCAAGACCGCTCAACTTTTGAATCAAATTTCAAGCCGCGAGTCCCGCTTTGTTCTTTTTCTTTGCTTTCAGTTTCTTATTTTTTTTACTGTTATTGTTGGTCTTCATTTGAAATTCTTGTGTAGTTTTGTTGATTTAAGAGTTTGATTGAGGATTGGATTGTGCTTTCTCATATAGATTAATTTTTAGTCCGACTTGCATTTGATTTTGTTCTATCTTGTGTTCTGAGTCGCGTTTGATTGTTCGTTTGATTAGGCTTTAATTCACTTTGTTTAATCATAGTCTGATTGATAGTATGCTTTTATTAAATTGGGATTCATTATGTGTTGATGGTATGATTTTCTGATTCATCTCCGATGGTTTTAGTTAAGAATAGAGTTCAGTTCAAATGTTTGATTACCAGTAGATACTTCCCCTGCTTTCTTCTTTGATCCTGATTAAGTATTAAGGGTGGTATGAATTCATGCTTATTGTAAGCACGTGATTTTTGCCTTATACGAGAACTACTCCAAAAAAAAAATTCAAAATAAAATAAATTTTTGTGTTGTTTGCAATTTTGTGGATTTTCGTGGTATTTTTCTTTAATTTGCATTTGTTTGTGCATTTGTTAAATTAATAAAAATACAAAAAATATGCATTTAGGATTTAATTTTTACAATCAGGATTAATTAAGTAAGTTGTTTTATAAAAAATAAAAAATCACAAAAAATATGTATTTTTTGTATTTTTTAGCATTTAATGTCCAATTGTGTGATTTTGCTTTAATTGGTGTTAATTTTGTGTGATAATTATTATTAGAAGTTAATTAGTATTTTAAGTTAATTTTAATTTTATTAATTTAATTTAGGATCTTTAAGTTTAATTTTTGGAACAAATAAACGGAAAGAGAGCAAAAAAAAAATATGCAAGGAAAATCGGATTAGGCCTCTTATTATAATTTGAATTGACCTGGCCCAAGTGTCTTACAAGTCCAACCCAAAACCCATCGGGTCAACCCGACCCCCTCTGCCCCTAACCCAAACGACCCCCCTTATTTTCACTTTACCCCTCACTTCTCTTGAACACCCAAACCCTAAACACCCGCCCCCTTCATCTTCTCCAAACGACCCCTCCAGCTCCCTCGACATCCATGGTTGCCCTCCTTCTTCTTCGACATCCAAACGACCCCAGCCACCCTCTAGCTCGTCGAACCACCCACCTTCAGCCCGTCGTCTCCAGCCATGAACGACCAGCCACTTCTTCCAGCGACAGCCACGTCCAAATGGCCACCTCCATTCCCGTCGGTGAACCACCAGCGAACTATCTCCATTCAAACACCCTTTAAGCAGTGGTTGCTGCGTCTTCCTCATCGTTCGTCACCACCCTCACGGCCAGCTGAACTAACACCATTTCCAGCCATGAACCAGCTCCAAACGATCCCTCCAGTCACTGTAACCCCCATCACAACCTCCTTCATCAACCTAAGCTTCATTGGTTTGAATCTCATCAGGAGCTCGCTTGTTAAATCTGTCCGCTGATGGGTGTCGAGGTTCGTCTACGGTTCGTCACGTTTTTAGTATAACGCTGCCTCGCGGTTAGTTTTTCGGATTCGTTTGAGGCCTTATTCGGCATTTTCTCTTCGTTTTGCTTCAACAGATTTTTAGTTGTTCTCTGCTCATATGTATGGGTTTATTCACTTGTTTTTTGATATGAGCATATGAGTGAGATTCCGGTTTGTTTGTGATTATTTAGTAGTGGTCTGTTAAGCTTTTACTTTCCTTGGTTGTTCATCAGGTTTTGCATATAAGTTTAGTTTGTTTCGATTCGGTGAATTTACGGTGCTTGTTCATATTTTGTCTAAGTTTTAATTTAGATTTGTGATTCGCTCAGAATCATTGAATCCCTCATCTTGGTTGTATTGCTGTTGGATTTAATTTGAAGTTCAATTGATGATTGATTTTAGTGATTTGAATCTACTTGTTTGTTCTGTTAAGTTTGTTTCGGAGGTGAATCTGACCATGTTGTCTTGTCCGAATGTTGTTGATTGGGAATTAGTTTCATGTGTTTAATTAGTCAATTGTTAGGCTTGAATTGGTTATAGCTGATAGATTTTAGTCCAGATTGAAGGTTTGGGGGCAGAACAGTAATTTCAGTAATTTCAGGGGTAATATGGAAATTAAAAACTTGAAGAATTATTTAATTTGAGTGCTCTGTCCACTAAGCTAATAATATTAAAATAAGGCATTGTTTAATACATAGTGGGAAATAAGACATAGTGGTATGTGAAGGTGTTAAAAGAAGTAATTAAATATGTTACCCATGCTAGGAATTAATTAATAGAGTGGGACAAATAGTAGTGGGGGACAAATGAATTAAAAGAAAACAAAACATTTAGTAATGGGCTGTAAGGGCATATCATGGGCAAGAATTTTCTGAATTGTTTAAGTATCCCAAGTAAAGGGTATGGTTTGTTGTATAAATAGAAGGGAGTTTGGATAGAATAGTGGTTCTTGAAGGCTAAAAAATCAGTTTCTTGTGAGGTCTTCTCTTGGAACATCTTAGAAAGAATAGAACTGACAATACAAGGAGGACGAAAATAGAGAGAGTTTTGACTGGTTTTTGAACTCTGAAAATCATTTTCTCAGAAAGTTTAAGGAGTCAATTAATTCAAGTAATACTGTTTCATCAAAACTAAAGGAGAGCTCCAGCTTTAACTGTCAAGTTATATTTTCGAGTTCATCTTTTAGTTGCTGGTAATTCTGATTGGTATTTGGTTGAATCTAAGCTGTTTTGGGGTCAGCTATTGGGTGTTGTTATTCTGTTGTTTGCTGGGTTTCATTTTGGTCAATTTGGTACTGTCTCGGCTATGTTAATTATTTCATTTGCTGCTGCTGGTTGTCTGCTGTTGTATTGTTGTTGCAACTTTTGTTGTATCGCTGCTACTGATCTTCCTTTCTCCCATTGTAAACATTTCAAGGTACACTTCCTGTTTTATTGAAATGTAGAATTCCAGTTGAGAAAGCGAAATTAAAAATACGCAGCAATGAGTTAATTCCGGATTTCTATTTCAGCATTTAAATTTATAGTTGTCAGAATTTTCTTTTATTTTGTTTTGTATCAAATGGACTGTAAACTACTGTATCTCGGATGCAATAAGCTTACTTTACATATGGAGTACTAGTTGTGGCTGTTGTTAGGTTAGTAGAGTAAATCACGTTAATTGTAGTTAATCTCCTGTTATATGTTCTCTTAATATATATGTTTAAAGGCAGTCCATAAAATGAGATAGAACATTTAGTCAATTACCGTTAGTATTCAGCCCGGGTAATTAAACTGATTTTGCAGCTTGGTTATTAATCCTTTTAGGTGAGTATAATTTTATAAGTGTCAGCTTTAGTTCACGTTGCAATAACCTCACACGGATAGGTATTTTAAATTTAGTTAATACGTGAAAGCGAAATAGTCCTCTAAAGTTAATGTGGTAATTTTGGCATTTATTCGAGAATAAAGGTTCAAGTTGATAAATTCTTTCATTGTAAATTGTTGAACACACTTGTACAAATGTAGAGTAACTTCAATAAGCATTTAGTATAGTTAAAATTGCGGATCCGTTTGGTTTAATGAATTAGCCTATTTACAAGGTTTTCGGGCCTTAACACTCCATTGAACGGCCTAGGTCCAGTCAGATTCATGTGTTCATATGGACCTGGGCCAAGGCCCATGACTAACTATCCTTTTGTACAAGTTCGAGTGCAATTTTCCATTTGCGTTTGTTTAATCTGATAACTAACAAGTTAGGGACTTTTCAAGCATGTTAATTAATTAGGACTTTTCTTTACTTCTAGAGACAATAGCAAATCGTAGTTGCTTTTAGGTTGGCCTTTTAAATAATAAATGAGAGGAGCCTCGCTAGGCAAAATATGTAAATTACGAGGCCCTCGTCAAATGTATATAAATACTTAGATTTCGGGAGGGGTCGTTTAGCAAATTTCACGGCCTTCCCCGAAATAATAATGCGATAGTCTCTTTAGGCGCGTGTTTAATAATCTTACCTTCTTAAAATCGGGTGTGCATTTCATGTGACCCAAATCCAAATCCCAAAACGTCGAGTCAAATGTGTTCAGGATTGCGGGTGCATTTCATGAGACGCGATCCGAAGACATATTTTAAGCGACGTTCAATTTTCTTTAATAATTTGAATAAAAGCGGTTAAAAGTTAAAATGGGCAAATAAGTTGCAACATGTTTTAAAAATCAGATAAATAAGCCGAATGCGACAGTTGAGTGACCGTGCTAGAACCACGGAACTCGGGAATGCCTAACACCTTCTCCCGAGTTAACAGAATTTCTTATCCGGATTTTTGGTTCGCGGACTGTTAAACAGAGTCGCTCTTTTCCTCGATTCGGGATTAAATCGGTGACTTGGGACACCATAAATCTCCCAAGTGGCGACTCTGAAATAAATAATAAATCCCGTTTCAATTGTCCTTTAATTGGAAAAACTCTTATGCGCCCCTGCAGTAGCGTAAAAAGGATGTGTGACAGCTCTGGCGACTCCGCTTGGGACTTAAACCCAGAACTCTTGGTTCAGGGTTTAGAATTTGAGCTTGGTATATTTGTTGTATTTGGCTTGTATATTATCTGATTTTGTTACATGTTTGGGCCTAATGTTCTAAGAGTTGCTATTACCGTTTTGATATTTTGTGAATTGTATATAAACTGTGTCGAAACCCCTCTCCTCTCTGAGTCTTCTAAATCATGAAGAAGGGTGCACTTCGTGTGACTTATTTTCTGTATAGAGTCTACTCCAATTTTAGAACGAGGTTTGGATAAGTTGCTAAGCCGACGGAGCTTCTGTATCCCCGGTACGCTGCCCCCCCCCCCCGGCTCAAGTTGTTCGCTCGGGTAAGCCAGGTCTAGAACAATAAACCCAGGTTGTAAACCTAGAATAACAAAGCCTCATGCCGGATCCCTAGTAGGAACGTTTGTTTGCATCATGTGCATTTTTCTTAGGGGACTCAACACAGGGGTTGGGTCCGTCTAGGACATGTGTACCTGAAATGAAAAGACCATCCTGATACATCTTACTTACTACCTGTGCATTTATTTTTCTTCGGACTAGCATGCTGACCGACTTCTGAAAATTGGGAATGTTGGAAAATTGAAAAAAAACAAAAGAGAAAAAAAAGAGAAAAACAACAGTGTAGAGAGATAACTAATTATTTTTGGAAAGAAACCAATGCCCAAGTAGCATCAAAACTCTGCCGGATTTTTGAGAAAATGGAAAAAATATATATATATTTTTTATTTTTATTCGCCGATGAAAAGAAAAAAAAGGGGGAAGTTTTTATTTTTGAAATAGTCAGTTTTATTTTCCAGTGAAAAAGAAAAAAAATATTTTTATAGTTTGTTTTATGTGTCAATAAAAAAAGAGTTTTATTTTTCAAAATAGTTTGATTTATTTTCCACTGAAAAAAATGTTTTCAAAAAAAAATATAATAATAATATTCTGCTTCATTTGCCAATAAAGAAAAAAAAATGTGATTTGGTTTTCAAAAATAGTTTGTGTTTCAAATGAAAAAAAAAATAATTCGTTTTATTTGCCAATGATTTGAAAAAAAAATGTCTGTTTTGTTTTCAAATATAGTTTATTTTATTTGGCAGAACTACGCTGGTTTGATTCTCATCGGATGTGAGATACGTAGGCAACCCTCATCGGGTCCATCCTCCCCTTTTGCAAAAATAACCAAAAATGTCAAATTTTAATTTTTGTCATAAATAAGTCGGGTAATGCCGTTCTTATCAAATATAGCCGAATGTTCCCGAAAGGGACGCCGGAAGGCTGACTTTGCATAAACAACCATCCTTGGTCATTTTAAAGGTTTTTTCTGACCGGTTAAGCCCACACAGCCTTAAAATCTTCGTTCCCGAGGCGCTGAAAGGTCGTGTTTGCAAAACCAGGTCTTTTGTTTTAATTAAAAAAAAACAATAAGGAAAGAGTCAGTGGGCAAGTGAATGCCATTTGGATTTTTGGTCAAAATAAGCCGAGCCAGTTTCGGCAGTGTATTAAACCGTTCTTGCCGAGATAGCCTTAGAGTATCTTTCAGTTATCGAAAGGCTATTTTCGTAAAAGAACGGACAAGTTCATAAAATAGATCCTCCTCGGCCTCAAAATTCATGAGAAATTGGGAAGGGCCACGTTTGCAAAAATAGCCATTTGTTTGAAATTGGCATATAGAGGAAGGAATCTGTCAGTCTATTTTTTTATTTATTTCGTGTTTCTTTTGATTAGAGTACGTGGGTTGTTTAAATGTTCAAGTCTGTATCTCGTCTTTCACCAGAGTCTGTTAGTTCAGTCTAAGTTTGTCAGTTATTTTTAATCATTGTAATCAAAGTATGTTTTATTATGAAAATTAAAAATTCCAAAAATGTTTCATTGTTGTTTACCTTTAATTGGCCCGAACTACGCAAGGTCTGATTCATGCGGGGTCATGATACGTAGGCAATCTCCATAAGATTCGACCATAACTATATATGTATATATAAAAAATGGAAAAAAAAGAGAAAAGAAGTTAGTAAAAAATATTGATAATAATAAGGACTGACTAAGTCCATTCTAACATGTTTTGTTTTGAATTGTAAAGTAAGTTGAGGTGGTTGGTTTGTGGCAAGCGGACAACGCAAGATCCCCGAAAGATGGTACACGAGAAAATAACCTAAAGATTGAAAAGCTTAGAACAGCGGTTGAAAAACACGCAAGGATTGGCAGGTCAAAAGAGTGTTGCTTTCAAAGATCTATGTCTGTTCCCCAATGTCCATTTGCCGCCTGGTTTCAATATTCCCAAATTTGAAAAGTACAATGGACATGGACACCCCATAGCCCACTTGAAAAGGTATTGCAATCAACTAAGGAGTCTAGGAAGAAATGAAGAATTGCTAATAGCTTATTTTGGGGAAAGCCTTACGGGAGTAGCATCTGAATGGTTTTTGGATCAAGACACGTCT
The DNA here is from genome assembly GCA_026770625.1 of Nicotiana glauca. Classification (NCBI taxonomy): domain Eukaryota; kingdom Viridiplantae; phylum Streptophyta; class Magnoliopsida; order Solanales; family Solanaceae; genus Nicotiana; species Nicotiana glauca. The sequence goes on from MU692461.1 coordinate 104,231, forward strand.
CGCTGGTACGTCTGGGATGACATGGCACAGGCCTTTGTCAAACAATTCCAATACAACATCGACACTGCCCCAGACCGCATTTTCCTTTCAAATCTGAAGAAGAAACCAAGTGAAAGTTTTAGGGAATATGCCCTTAAATGGAGAGAGCAAGCAGCTCGAGCTAAGCCACCCATGGATGACCACGAGTCAATCACTGTCTTCCTTCAGGCTCTAGAGCCGGATTACTTTCAGAACATGATGTCCGCGTTTGGTAAATCCTTCTTGGAGGTAATCAAAATGGGAGAAATGGTAGAGAACGGTCTTAAGACAGGCAGAATTATAAGTCAAGCAGCTCTCGAAGTTGCAACTCAGGCTATCCAACTTGAATCTGGTGACGCAAATGAGAGGGATGAAGAAGTCATGATGATGTCAGGGTCAAGAAGAGGTCCCAGAAGAACACTTCGACGGTATGCACAGCCTCGACAGGTTTTCCATAACTCCCCTGAGCATTACTATCCACCTCAGAACCTACCATACGCAGTTGATCCACCTCAGTATGTTGTCCAGTCATCAAATCATCCAAGAAAACGGGCACGGGTGTCGCAAAATCTCCACCAGCTTCCGCGGAATTTCCAAGAGCCTTATAACCCATATCCAAGCCAGGGATATAGAAGGGAACAGAAGCTGAAAGATAATTTTACACCAATAGGAGAATCCTATGCAAGCTTATTGGAGAAGTTAAAACAACATGACATGATTGCACCCATTACTCCAAATCATGTGGACCCACGTGCAAGAAGCTTTGACCCATATAAAAGGTGTGAATACCATTCCAATGCCCAGAGGCATAATATGGAAAGTTGTCGGGATTTGAAAAGGGAAATAGAAAGGATGATCCAGGAAAGGTTAATTGTGATTCAAGACAGTGACACCAAGAATATCGTGCTGAATCCTTTACCTGCACATGATGATACACACTTTGTGGCGGTGATGCCTGGTGACATGGGATATGAGAATCCACTCGGGAATTTGCCGACTGAAATGGGAGAAGGCCATAGTGATTTTGATAATCAGATTTGTGGCTAAATGTCAGGCTTATCAATTGGAGAGTCATGCAAGAAGGAATCTTGGTGGCTTATTTTGTTGTCATTTCTGTTGTCCGGGTTATTTCAGGGTTGTGATCCGGATATTGTCTTGTAGCTCAAACGTTTTTATCCTTTTATTTTTCTTTTGATCGTAGTGTCTCGTTAGTGTTGTCTAGGTTTGTTCTGAAGGTTGTACTCCATTTTATTGTGCTTGTTTTATTGTACAAACTCTTTTCCCGTCTGTCTAATGCAATTCTCGGTCTCCCGTTATTTCTAGTCATTTTTTAGGGTTTAAGTCTTTTCTCTTTATAGTTCTCTTCTGCCAACACTAGTGACATGACATGCGCGCATAATTTTGGCCTAATCTTAAAAATTAATTGTAAAGCCATTGGGAGGTGATCAGGACATTTAAAGGAAATAAGAACGGTTTGAGATTATTCGGAGCCCGAGTCATGTGAAACTGGGGCAAGTAAAAAGAAAACCATTAAAGGCAAGTTGGCCAAATTGACAAGGGTCGTTCATGGTAATAAAAATAAGATTGTTTCCCAACAGTGCTTTAAAGATATGGCGAATGTTAATCGTGTTGTTTGCACTTGACATGTTTTGAAGATTGGAATGACGGAGGCATTTTGTTCTGCTATACAAACACCTTATCCTTCGTTAACCCTTTGAGCCTTATTTGATCTCTTTCATACCCCTCCTTCGGAATCGGTAGCAAAGGGTGGAGACACAAACATGGAAGATAAAGAAAAAGAAAAAAAAAAGAAAAAAAAGAAAAAATAGCAAAACAACAAAAAGAAAAGAAAGTGATAAGGAAAAAGAAAAAGCAAAAAGGAAAACTAGAACAAACGAGGAATTGGGAACTACGTTTGACCTGATTCCTCAAAGAGGATACGTAGGCACTTCACAGCTTGGTCATAGTGTATCATAGTGTAAATAAAAATCAAAAATCCCCAAACAAGAAACTGGGGCAAAAGTTGTGTTTATTATAAATAAATCCAGTTCTGAAGGTTGTAATTTTAAACCAAATTGATGTGTTTTTTTAGCCTTTAATACCCTTTCTTTCTAGCATATTTAAAGCCCACATTACGGTCCAAAGAAAGACCTTTTGACCAGTCTTCAAAAGATGCCAAGTCAGGCAAATGAGAGAATCCTATCAGAACATAACACTCTGATCCCTAGCAGAAAAGACTGAACCCCAGCAGAAAAGAAATATGAGAGAGTTTTAGCGGTAACACCCGCAATCCCCAGCTGAAAAGTAATACAAATGAGAGAGTCTTATCGGTGAAAACCTTCATAGGCACCATAAGGCGATGAAAGCTGAGAGAAAAGCCAAAATGAGAGAGGCTTGATAGTGAAGACCTTCGGGCACTACAAGTTGAATAAGGGTGAGAATCAGATGGGGAAGCACAAAACGAAGATCTTGAAAGACGATTGACGACGGAAGATAGGCTATATGTGCATGTCATGGCCATTAGAGTTGGTATCCACGTTTGATAGGTTTTATTTTATAAATTTTCTTTTTAGAGAGTCATCCTCTTCTTTTGTCTTTTATTCTGTTTCTTTTATCTTTCTCCTTTTATCAAAAATTCCCCAACAGAGTCTGTTTGTGAGAAATGAGTTCAAAATTTGCAATCAGCTTTCCAATTATGCAAGACGGGACCTGATTAGAATATCCCAGTGGCGGAACAAGCGCAAGGCTAGTGTCCAGAAGGATATTCCCCAGCAAGAGGAGATTGACAGAAGGATGGATCATTGTCAAGGAGGATATCTCCAGCAAAAAGCGAAGGTTAATGACCTCAAGGCCAAGGCCAGTGGACAAATCAAAGAACAATGCGGAGAGCGATGAGCATCTTTGGAAATGCACATGAGACTCAAGGGTTGGGAAATGCCAGTTCCCAAGCTATGCCACAAAAAGAGGAGGGATATCCCTAGCAGGAAAGGTATTTCAGTGACACGGATGAACGAAGAAAGTGGTTCATCAGTAAAACATGCAAGATCCTCAAGCAGAGTCACTGTCATAGGAAATGTGGGGGGTCAGATAAGAAGACTGGAAATAATGGCTGAGAGGTTCGCGAATAAGAAATCCTCGAGAAGGTCAGAAGATACCAGCCGAGTTTCAAGATGGCCATACGACGCAAAGCAAGGCAATTCACTTTAAGACCAGCAGGAATGTCATCCCCAGCAAATAACATCCTCCCCAGCAAGTTTTGATAGCGTAATGGAACGCAGAGCAAGGAAGGAGAGAAGGAGAACCATCCCCGTAGGAGCGTCACAACCAACCACCGCGTTTTAAACTAACAAATTTTCTTTGATTTGAAGCAGGTAAAGGAAATGGCATTGATGGCGGAAAGGCATGCCACAAGGAAGATTATCAAACTGGGAAAGAAAATTTTCCTTTCATTTGGAAAATTTCTAGAAATCAGGTATCCACTTGGGGAAGAAGAAAGAAGTGGGCTTAGAACCAGTGTTATCCCCAGCAGTATTGAAAGAAGGAAAACAACAGTTTTAATGAAGGAAGTTGTATTCCGCGCGGATAGTACAAAAAGGATGAAACTTGTGTTCAGAAAAGCAACAAGCCAGTTTCATCCCCATCAGCGTTATCCTCAACAGCGTTATCCCCAGCTGATAACATTTTTATCCCAAACAATGTTGAGAGAAATTAAAAATTTTGAAGGAAGTAGTTTTGAAAAAAGAAAAAAAATAAGGGGAAGGAAGGAGATTTCCCCAGTAGTATTATCCCCAGCAGGTAAGTAATTAATCCCCCAGCAGTGTTATCCCCAGCAGTTTCGAGGGAAGTCAACGCGAGTTTAGTTTTAAAGGAAACAAGTTCTGGAAGAAAGATAATTCAAGTAAGAAGGAAATGGTTGCAAAAAGGAACAATGGCAACCCGAATGCAGATAAGGAGCAAAGCAGTGTAAAGTTTCTCCGAAGATGAAAAATCTTAGTCTGATGAATTATCTCTCCTAAGAAGAAATCTTAGTATGATGAATTGTTTCTCCTAAGATGAAGAATCTTAGTCTGATGAATTGTTTCTCATAAGATGAAAAATCTTAGTTTGATGAATTGTTTCTCCTAAGATGAAAAATCTTAGTCTGATGAATTGTTTCTCTTAAGATGAAGAAATCTTAGTCTGATGAATTGTTTCTCCTAAGATGAAAAATCTTAGTCTGATGAATTATTTCTCCTAAGATAAAAATCTTAGTCTGATGAATTATTTCTCCTAAGATAAAAATCTTAGTCTGATGAATTGTCTCTCCTAAGATAAAAAAATCTTAGTCTGATGAATTGTTTCTCCTAAGATAAAAATCTTAGTCTGATGAATTGTTTCTCCTAAGATGAAAACATCTTAGTCCGATGAATTGTTTCTCCTAAGATGAAAAATCTTAGTCTGATGAATTTTTTTAGTTAATAAGAAGTCATTTGGAAATACTTAGAAAGATAACAACAAAGAAGTAAAGGCAACAGCCGGAAAGACCCAGATAAGATAACAAAAGGGGAAGGCAAGAATTGGAAAGTTGAAAGCAATAGTTGGAAAGTTGCAGATAAGATAACAAGAAGAAGGAGACAAGAATTGGAAGGTTTCAGATAAAACAACAAGAAGAAGGGAGCAATAATTGGAAGGTTTTAAGTAAAACAACAAAATGGACCTAGTCTGAGGAATTATCTCCTAGAGTCAAAATCTCAGTCTGATGAATCTTTCTCCTGAGATCACACAAAATGGACCTAGTCTGATGAGTTATCTCCTAGAGTCAAAATCTCAGTCCGATAAATCTTTCTCCTGAGATCACACAAAAATTGGACCAAGTCTGATGAATTATCTCCTAGAGTTAAAATTTAAGTCAGACGAATCTTTCTCCTAAGATAACAGAAGAAATCTTAGTCTGTTGAAAACTTTCACCTAAGATGGTAATCATTTTAGTCTTTATATTTCAAGTGTTGAAATTGGGAGCCCGCCCACATAACAGAGGAATACATTTCAGTCTTTACATTTTAAAACAACAAAATGGGCCTAGTCAGATGAATTATCTCCTAGAGTCAAAATCTTAGTCTGATGAATCTTTCTCCTGAGATCACACAAAATGGACCTAGTCTGATGAGTTATCTCCTAGAGTCAAAATCTCAGTCCGATAAATCTTTCTCCTAAGATCACACAAAAATTGGACCAAGTCTGATGAATTATCTCCTAGAGTTAAAATCTTAGTCAGATGAATCTTTCTCCTAAGATAACAGAAGAAATCTTAGTCTGTTGGAAACTTTCACCTAAGATGGTAATCATTTTAGTCTTTATATTTCAAGTGTTGAAATTGGGAGCCCGCCCACATAACAGAGGAATACATTTCAGTCTTTACATTTTAAAACAACAAAATGGGCCTAGTCGGATGAATTATCTCCTAGAGTCAAAATCTCAGTCTAATGAATCTTTCTCGTGAGATCACACAAAATGGACCTAGTCTGATGAGTTATCTCCTAGAGTCAAAATCTCAGTCCGATGAATCTTTCTCCTGAGATCACACAAAAATTGGACCTAGTCTGATGAATTATCTCCTAGAGTCAAAATCTTAGTCAGATGAATCTTTCTCCTAAGATAACAGAATAAATCTTAGTCTGTTGAAAACTTTCACCTAAGATGGTAATCATTTGAGTCTTTATATTTCAAGTGTTGAAATTGGGAGCCCGCCCACATAACAGAGGAATACATTTCAGTCTTTACATTTTAAAACAACAAAATGGACCTAGTCTGATGAATTATCTCCTAGAGTCAAAATCTCAGTC
>MU692463.1:0-14562 GCA_026770625.1 Nicotiana glauca
CCGTATCTGTTATCTCCCGTGCCTTTTTCTCAATTGTTATGCTTTGACCATTTGACCAGTCCACGTGTCATGCCGCGTCATTTCAATATAAATCCAACTTTTCCCAATACACTTATTTTAACATGACGCTCTAAGCCCTAAGGAAAAGAAATAGAACGGAGTCCCCTCTTCTTAAATCAATTATGAAAATCGTCTAAAACACTTGTAAATTCTCAAAATTAAAGCAAATTTAATTTAAAATAAATAAAGTAGTTGTAAAGGACAATATAAGCAATATCAATTAGTTAAATTAAAGTTTAATTGTTAAAGTCACACTTACATGAGTTCGCGTGTATCAAAAGTTTTTAAAATTTGAATAGAGACGTACTAGTCTAGTTGTTCTCTTAAATTGTCTATTAAGTCAAATTTACTTTGTCGTACGACTGCAATGCATGTGAATGAAGCGAAATGGATACATTGGTTGATCATATACCAAGCCTCAATTAATTCATTAATTGATTGATCAATTATAGGCAAAAAGAATACAATATATCTGTTCAGAGTAAAAGAAGTTGGAAGAAGGACGAAAGTTTGGAGCTAGGATGCAAATTTATAGTATTCAATATGAGTTCACGTTAATCTAGTATTTTTTGTCCAAACTCTATATTTGCATTATGAAATTTAGTAAACAAATAAGAATATGTAATTTAGAATTCAGTATGTTAGTTTGATTATTATATTGTACTTTAATTTGAAATTATTGTTGGAATACATAAAGCTCTGGATAAGTAAAGAAAGCTAGCATCACAGAAACACACCATACGCCAATCTTTAACTTTATAAAAATATATGATGCGTTGTCTCTGCATGGTATTCTCATATTTTATCATGTGCTTCTCTAACTTTTGCCCATGAAATAACAGACATGATTGTTTCCTGATCTAAATAAGAAATACTTCTTTAGATTTGTGCCATGTTCAATATATAAACTTATATATTATGTTTTCCAATTTCTTTTAGCCTATAAACATAGTTTGACTTAGTGTTTTGACATTGAATGATTTTTTCATTAAGGCATTTTCCGGCTAAGAAGTAGACTAGTATTACTTTTTACATCTTTTTTCTCCTCACTAGACTACTATTATCCATCGACAAATTTGGGTGTTCTCAAGTTACGCAAGACTTTCACCATAAATTTTCAAATATATTCTCAATTAATCACATCACGATTGTTTTCGTTAAGCGTGTACCATAAAATAACATAAAAGGATTCAACCCAAGATCAGGAATATTAACATTAGGGTCGTCTGGTTGTTGGTATTGAAATAATTAATTTTAATTTTAAAAAAAAATCCCACATAAGGTAATTGATATTAGGCTATATAGACGATATTTGCATCTTAATTATATCATGCTTTATTGTTGTTTTGTAGGCGAAATGATAACAAAATGCTCTAATTGGTGTTCTTTTGCTTCGCAGGGAATAATCTAAGTTAGGAAGAACTATGGAGTATTTTGGAGCCAATAATGTAAAGAAAATATCCAATCAAGAAGCACCCGAGCATAAAGAAGCAAAAAGTGGACTGGAGTGAAATCCACCGCGACCGCGGCAGTCCACAAAACGTAGGCAGAATAGTTGGCTTTCACCGCGGTCGCGCCGCGGTCGTGCCGCGGCCGCGGTGAACTGTGCAGATTCCAGAAATTTTGGGGACCAAAGTGTAACTCGGGGAAAACTTATTCCAAACCCATATAAATTCTAGAAGCTCGCCCAAGATATTATTAAGCTTGTTTTTAGACTACTTTGGATGCAAGAACAAGTGTGAGAAGATCAACCAAATATTAGAGTTTTTCTATCTCCTTTTAATTCTTGCAATTACACATTATGAATAATTTAGCAATTTTATCTTGCTTTATTATGAGTAGCTAAACATTTAATCCTGGGTTGATGGAACCAATTCTTGGATGAGGTTTTGACTCAACTTGTTATAATCGAGCCGAATTTATTATATGATTGTTCAACTACGTTTTGTATGGTGATTAATTGAATGGGCCCTTGATTAATCGTATCTAATTACCTTATATTGATTGAGAAAGAATATTAGGTTAGACTGGTGTTGAACAACACCACTTTTGGGTAATTGAAGAGATTTATTACTTGAATTTAAAAGTGGGTTTAGAGATAACGAAACTTTGGTGGGATAAATTAGAGTTGCACATATTGTTAGCTAGAGTAGTTCGAGAGAATGTTCTAGTAAATTATCATAGTTGATCGAGAGATAATTACGATAACCCATAGCTCATAATTCTCATATAGTATTACAACGAGATTATAGCGAAAGAGTTAAGACCTAAACTAGCAACTGGGGAAATCAATGCCCTAGAACTTTTTTACCATTGAATTATCTTTAATTTAGCATATTGTTATTTTTAATATCATTTGAAGTAGTTAAACAAAAATCCAAGATTGATTGATAAAAAATCTGGCATCTGGAAATTGGTTGAGTTGATAATAGCATTGCCAAAGGGTTGTAATAGATAGGTTAGTTCCCTGAGAATTCGACTCAAGACTTAAAACCGAATTATATTTGTAATGACAGCTTTTTCTTTTAGAAGGCATAGTTGGACGTGATCAAATTTTGGCGTCGTTGTCGGGGAACTAACGGTGTTATTTATTACAACTTAAAATTAGTGCTAGAATTATTAGTTTAAATCAATTTTCGAAGGTGTTAAATAATATTTTTTATTAAAATTCTCACGTTTGAACTCTTGTGGAATTCATGTGTATGTCTAAAAATTCTTCGAGGACTGAAAAACTGCTTGAAGGACTCTCAGACCCCGAGAAATCATTCAGGGCATTGAACCGTGCTAACAAGAGGATCCAACAATCACAACAAACACACCCACTTGAAATTGACATGGGTGACCACTACAACAAAAATGGACTTTAGCGGTAATTATTTAGCAGCAATAGATTAATTGCTATAAATTTATTCGCAGAAGGCAAATATTAGCGGCCAATGCATATTAACCGATAAATATTATAGTTTTAGTGTCCATTCAAGAATATAGATGGTAAAATATTATTTTTACTTGTGGTATTCCCTCCATATTCTAATTTTTCTCTAAATTCTCTCCTGCGTAGACGTTATACCCTCTCATACCTAGAAACTAGATTAAAGAAAAAAATTCATACGGCCACCATCACTTTGCTATCTAAATCTCCATCAGCAACCATCGACAACCAAATTTTCGGCCACCATTAAAATTCTTGGTAAGTATCTCTATTTATCTTTAGGTTTTCAGTTGTGTAGCTCTATGGGTTGATGAAGATTTCTAATTGCTAGGTGTAGGGTTTTGATTGCCGAAGATTTAATTCTTGAATGAAAAATTTCTTAGTTTCTTTTTTAATTTGGTATTGTTGGTTTATAAGATTTTCTAGATACACGGATATAATTTCTCCTTCGTGCTTGAACTGTATCAAAACTGCCCAAAACGTGGTTTATCAAACATAAGCATCACAAGTTTAAAAGAAAGCAACCTGATTTTTACTAATATTTAGAAGTGGTACTTTGAGTGTACGTACATGTCCGTCCGGAGCTGTATGAAGTGCATATGAAATGTACTTTATATGTGAGCCTACCTCATTCTAGAACTAGCAGACAATGTGTACTTCTCTCTCATTCGCTACTTTCAATGTTTCAATTCTTCTAAGCTTCTCTGGATCTATATGTTTGATGATTATATTTCCGTCATGAATTCTATCTTTTTCTACTGTGTTTGTTATGCCTGGTAAGTTTTTTTCTTTTTTTTTATTTCTTTGTGAAATCATAAGTGTGGGCAGAGTGATAAAAATTCGCATTTATGAGTTTCTTTGAATGATTTATGTTCATATTGTAGGATTTAGCTTAAGCATGCAATGTGTTTGATTTAATCTCTAAGAGAGATGTAGTATCTTGGACGTCTTTGATAGCAAGTTTTGGTTGATTTCTATGTTAAATGTTATGATGAAAAGGAAATTTATGCCAACTCTTTTAATAATCCAGTCCATATTTGTTTCTTATCTGCCCTATTTCTACGAATTCACTTCTCTTCTTTATTGGTACATCAACCTTTTGCCTGCATCTTATAGTTTGATTTTCAGATTTCTCCGTCTGCTCTTTGTTTATTGCTTCATCATGCTGGTGGTAAGTTGTTCTTATTTTTATTTTCTCCTTTTACGTTTAGTGCATCCATATTTTTTGTTTGCATTTTTAAACAAGAGTGGTTGCTCTAGTGGTGAGTACCCTCCACTTCCAATCAAGAGGTTGTGAGTTTGAGTCACTCCATGAGCAAGGTGGGGAATTCTTGGAGGGAGGGATGCCGATGGTCTATCAGAAATAGCCCTTTACTCCAGGGCAGGAGTAAGGTCTACGTACACACTACTTTTTCCAAACCCCACTAATAAAATTATACCGGGTTGTTGCTGTTGTTGTTGTTGTTGTTATTGTTGTATTTTGATATTTAGGTATTAATTTTCCTCTTATTTTGATTTTTTTAGTTGAAGTTGTACATAAATATTGCTATATCTACTTATTTTATATATCTATATATTGGGATAGATACCTGGGTGCATGTAAAATTGTATTTTAGGCGAAGTAGCTCTCGTGATTGACTAGCCTTGTTTTTAGGTTTTCCGATTCAATATAACCCATACCTTAAAACTTAGTCTATGATTTTTCGACTAGATTTCTGGGTATTTTGTTTTGAATTTAAAAGATTATTCCTTTTGAACCAAGTCCAATTGAACTATTAATAGATACATGGACTCTACTTTTGAACAATACTATAAATAAGATGGTTTTTTCTAAGTACCTATAAGTAATTAGGAGGAGGTTGTGTGGGAGATGATGTATACGTGAAGCAAAAAAAGCTAAGCAGTTGTCCCGATAATGAGGATCATGAATCGGAGGAGTGCATGATTTCGTTCAGGCCAAGAGATCATGTAATTATTATTGGTGACAGTTTTTATTTTCTAAAAATTAAAATTAGGGGAAAAGGTGAAAATGATTGTGCCTAAGAAAAAGAAACATGTGAAGACAACCAGGAATATTACTTGATAGTTACTGGTGGGTGGCTCATATTGAGAGGTAAGTAAAGAACTTCTCATTTTCAAGTAAGCTATATAAATATTTTGTAGTAAGTTTAATTTTATATACCAATTATCATGATCATATTTTGTTAACTGAGTTATCTATGTTACTATATATTGGAAGAAATGGAAATCCTATTTTACACATATTGGTATGACATTTATGCTTTCTCTTTTTGTTCTTATGTATGTTTTACCTCTGTGTTGAGTGATTTTATAAGTATTTAAGGAAATAAACTCCTTTAGTTGGTTCTCAGTCTGATCGATAACTTCCCAAAAAATGACTTGTACCTGAATGTTCTCAAAATAAAATAGTAGTGCTTCCTTTCAGTGTCTGCATGTATATGGATGTTTCGTCCCACTACAAAGCACACGAAGAAAATGAAACGTCAACTTCTTTGCATCTGTAGATAATGGCTGCATTTGCAGATTAAATCTGACATTGATCACTGCTATATATATAATGATTCCAAAATTAATTTACAAAGGCATGACATAAAGAATATATTTTTCTCTGTGAATATGAACATGATATTAGTGACGTTGCTCAAGGTATTTTTATAGATTTGCGATGAAAATGAGTTAATTTTTGAAACGAACTCATTATATATATTTTTGGAACTCCTATCATCTAATTTGGTAGGTTGATACTGACAACAAAAAGGATTGCATCTCTTGTGACAATCCAGATCTTAAAGTAGAAGCTGAGAAGAAAAACTAAAGTAATCGATTAACATTCCAACTCATCTATTGGTTGCGGTATGAAAGATGTCATTTGTTAGATTCCCAGCTCATTTTTTTATATTGTTTGGACCTTCCTATCTATCTAATGAAAAAATTACCAAGTAAAGCCAGATCCGCAAACAGAAACGTGAAGTATGAAAAATTTGTGAATGCTTACAACAACAAGCAATCTGGCTTTCTGAAAATTACTTTTCATCTCAAGATTCAAAGATCTCTGGACAATATTCATGATGATTATAATGTTGTAAACTAGGTTTTTCTTATTCTCTCTTCATCTATTGAATTGACAAGAAAGTCCAACTATGACGACGGAGAATAATCTGGAGGTCAAAATGTGAGATCCTTGATCACGATGGGGACGTCATTGGGCAGGTATTGGTAGTTCTATAATTCTTCTTGCTTGCCAAGAAAAAGATCATTTTGCTGCTTTTACTCATATCAACATATTTATATCATCTTTAATTCTGCTTAGAAGTATTAATAAACCAATAAATATGTGCAAACTAATAACCACTAGCAACTCAATACTTCTTGCAACAGTTTAAGTCAGGGAGATTATTCATTACAGATAGGGATACTTAATCATATTCTTATTTGTTTTGATTTTATCTACAATGAATATTGTAATATGTTTTATATTTTTTAGCCACTCATATTTATAGTTTATCATGTACTACTGGTAGACCTTTTTTATAAGGTAAAAGGACTGTTGGTGGACCTATAGAAACCGCTTTCTGTGATGGTCGCAAGTATGTTTTCTGAAATATTGTGTGTTAATCCTAAAGAGCTACTTGTTACAAACCACCTTTGTGCCTCCGTTGTTAATAGATTTTGACTACTCCAATACTGCCTCGGAAAAATATGATCTAAGAGATATCAATAATACTCTGTTTGTGCCATGAATTAGTAGTTGTCATGTTCACTTACAGATTTCCTTTTCCCACTGTTGTTGATGTCACGACTGTTATAGAATTTCTACATCATTCAAAAAGAATATGGACGTAGATTGGTCATCATTTTTGGTTACTAAAGTGTCATTCGAATTACACTGACTTTTTAATGAGGAGTTATTTTTCTTGTTTATTTATCTCCATGATGATTATTTATGGTTGTCTTATTAAAGTCAGAATGGCGGCATAAGGCATCAAATACTGTTTAGTTTTCTAGTATTTCTCTCTGGAAATGCTATATTCAACTTGACACTTCATTTGGCCTTCACAAAATCTATTTTTTCTACTGGAGTTCATTGGATTTATTTACAACATCTTAAACCTTCAACTAGGTTTGCTTCATTGGGTTTTAGAATATTTATACAATTCCATAATAGATTGTCTATCTATATAGTAATAATAAGGTAAAGAGGAATCATGATAGCTGGTTTTTCTAGATTTTAAGCATATGTCGCATGCTTATTTATGAAATTCATGTTGCTTTCTATTTTTTATTATAGGATCAAGCTGCGGTACCTTATTTCTATCAGTCTACCTTATATTTTTTTATTAGTTATGTTCGTAACACTGAAATATTTCGGTTGTGTTTGGTACAAAGGAAATTATTTTTTTTAGAAAATAAGTGATTTGCCTAGTTGACTCAAAGAGTGTTCTTAGAACATCTGTTATTCTTGCAGTCCTCGTATATGAAGAAAGAAAGAGTGTTCTTTGAACTTCTATTAGTCTTGCTTCTAAAAAGCATATTTTTATGCCTCTTTGGTTTCTTTTGTCTTTTATGGGTCATACATTGTTGGTATTTTTTTTTTGTTCTTTGTTGTTGTTATAACTTGGCATGCAATTTGTATTTACTATTCCAAGCTAATACTCTGCTTTTGAATTTTTTTTATTTCTCCTCTATCATAAAAAAGAAAGAAACTCTCTTTAATTGTTTGCACATCCATTTTGCTTGCTTATTATTTCATCTAGTTGTTTCTACTTATAGATGTTTGGTGAGGTAGTTGGTTGGCAAAGAATATTTTTTCACATTATGTTAATCTTTTGACACAGTTATTTTATAATTTCAGGTCATACAGTCTAATGTTCGATAATTTAGCAGGTGGAAGATTTTAAAATGATGAAAAGTTGCGGAAATTATTGGAACGCTATCATTCGTCTAGATTAATTGTATAATGACGTTAGTTATTTAGTTTAAAAAATATAAGTTTATTTTTTAAGTTGCTATGACATTAATATTTTTTATTAGTTTTTTCTTTTTTAAGATTTAATTAGATATATTATGTGTTTTTTGCATTAATATTAATATATTTTATTTTTTGGATCATATTCTGGATGGATGTAGTAATTATTATTGGCTAAATTATTTCTATTATTGCTTGTGACTTGAAGTGACAATTTAGCTGGATATACCAGTTATAAAATTGTATGCTAAAGAGATATTGCAGTCATTATAATTGCTACAAAAAAGTTATCGTTAAAGAAATTAACTTTTAACTACAGTTTAGCTAAACATAATAATCATTAAAATGGATGCTAAAGGAGCAAAACTAAGATGTTTTTAGAAGGGATATTATAGCCATTTTAATTGCCACAAAATAATTGCCGTTAAAGATGCAAATTTTAGTGGCAATTATTTTAAATTTAGAGGCTATATAAATGGATGCTAAAGGAGTAAAATTAGCAACTTTGGATTGAATTTAGCAGCCATTAAAATTATCGCAAACAATTACCATTAAATATAATAGTTTTTAGCGGTAATAACCATACCTTTTACCAGCTTTTGTAGAAAGGCCGCTAAAGGCTTTGCCGACCCCCACTTCAGCGGCGAAATATAATGGTCGGTAAAAGATATAGCGGCTATTATTATTGCCACTAAAGCCATTTTATGTTGCCGCTAAAGCCTCTTTTTGTTGTAGTGGACGTAAGGAACGTCAACGAAAACGTCAGGGATGAGCCAGCTAACCCAAATGTTAGAGTGGTGGCACCTCTTGTGCCAGAAGCTGCACTTTATGATTGGGCACAACCGACAGCTGACAACCTGGCCACTGCCATAACTGTGCCCCCAATTCAAACGGAGACATTCCAGATCACCAACAATATGCTGCATCTTCTGCAGAATAAGAAATTGTTCTCCGGGTCACACATTGAAGACCCTCAACAACAGTTGAAAAATTTTCTGTCAAGTTGTGTGACCCAAAGGTAGCCAAATGTGACCCCAAAAACTATCAAGCTATTATTGTTCCCGTTCTCTGTGACTAGGGAAGCTCAGACTTGGTTGAATTCGCTCCGTATAAATTCTATTGTCACTTGGGAGGAATTAGTCAAACAGTTCCTGAATAAATTTTACCCGCCCAACAAGAATGCAAGGCAGATTGATGAAATATTGCAGTACAAGCGGTAGCCTACTAAGATTTTGCAGGAAACTTGGGAAAGATTCAAAGGGATGCTAGTGAAGTGTCCTCACCATAGTATTCCAGACCAAATTCTCGGCTAGAGATTCTACATGGGGTTAGCTAACAATCTAAAGGCCAATGTGGATGCTTCAGTTGGGGTGTATTTTTGAGTAAGACATTCACCCAGTGCAAGGTTCTTCTTGACAAGATATCCCAGAATTCTGCGTGGATGACGAGAGGTACAACAATGGCACCAATAGTGCATTCAGTTCCTCTTGACCCAAATCATTCGCATGCAGAGAACATAGCCACACTCATGACTCAGATGAGTATATTTACGAAGAAGATTGATGAGATGGGTGTACAAAGCAAGTGCATATTGTTGACACAAAAAATGGAGGACTGTGTACACCTGGGTTAATCAGTCTTATATGTGTTCATGGAGTGGAGAAGGTGACAACCAAGGGCTAAGAGAGGATATGAATTATGTCAACAACTTTGAGGGCCAGAGACAAGGAGGACAATAGTAAAGACAGGCACCAAATCAGCAATACAGACCAAATATGCCACAACCTGGAGGTATGCAACCCCAAGGCCAAATAATGCCAATACCATATCGGAGACAACAGGGCTATCCACAGCAAAATCAGCAACAATTAACATATCAGCCACCTCCTCGGTAACAAAATAACAACACGGTGGAGATCAGGGGTATGCTTACTCATTGGAACAAATGGTAAGATGCAGGAAAAGTTGGCAGTGCATGACTCAGTAATAAAGAACATTGAAACTCAGTTGGGGCAGTTGTCTATGGCCTTAAACAACCGCCCCTAGAGAACATTGCCAACAGACACAAACATTAACACCAAGGAGCAAAACCCGAATCAGTTGATGGCAGTAAGTCTTCGGAACGGGAGAGATTTAGACATAGATCAAGAGATTGAATAAGCCAGCAAAGAGACTACGCAAGCCATTCCAATTCCATTAGAGGTAGATGAACCAGCAGAACTCACTGAAGTGGTGGTTGAACAGGGTCATGATGAAAAAGGTAAGGCTAAGGTGAGTGAACAAGCTGCAGAACAGGTGGTACCTATTGTGTCACAGAACCCCAACAAAGAGAAGCTAGCAAGAAGTGCACAAAGGGTGATACCTACACCATTCCCTCAAAGACTGGTAAAACAAAAGAAGGAAGATCAATACAGGAAATTCATGGAGATGCTATGTCAAATTCAGTTGAATATTCCTTTGTGGATGCCTTGAGGGAGATGCCAGGCTATGCAAAAATGATGAAGGACCTAATGTCACAAAAGTTTGATTTTCAGGACCTATCCACAGTAACCCTAACACAAACCTGCAACGCAGTAGTGATAAGACCCATGGCTCAAAAGATGTCTAACCTAGGTAGCTTTACTATTCCGTGCACCATTAGGAGTTATGACTTTGCAAAGGCATTATGTGACTTAGGAGCCAGCATAAATTTGATGCATGTGGCTATATATACCAAATTGGGCATTGGTAGAGCTAGACCGACTTCGATGCTGTTGTAATTGGCTGACCGCACGGTTAAAAGGCCAACAGAGATTCTTAATGATGTGTTGGTACAAGTGGGGAAGTTTATGTTCCCTACAGACTTTGTTATTCTGGATTGCCAAGTAGATGAGGACATACCTATCATTTTAGGGAGGCCATTCTTAGCCACTGGGAGAGCACTGATCGATTGTGAAACTAGGGAATTAAAAATGAGGCTGAATGATGAAGAACTCATATTCAACGTTCAACAATCCATGAGGAGACCCAGTGAATATGCTAATTGCTCCCTAGTAGAGGCAGTGGATGTGATCCTGCACGAATATGATGTGACCCTGACTGCTAAAGATCCATTGGAGGCCTTCCTGACAAATGTAGAGAAGATGAATGGTGAAGGGTTGGCTGAGTGAGTCATGGCTCTTGAAGGCCAAGGATTTTGGAACAGGGAACCTTAGTTTGAGTCCTTTGTGTTAGAAGAAAGGGAAACACCTCCGGCAAAACCATCAGTAGAGGAACCACCCAAGTTGGATCTGAAACCGCTCCCAACTCACCTCAAGTATGTTTTCTTAGGGCCTGATTCTACTTTGCCTGTTATTATATCATCCGGTTTGCAAGATGTGCAGGTAGAGCAGCTCCTACAGGTACTACAGGAATGTAAAAGTGTCATTAGTTGGATCATGGCAGACATTAGGGTATCAGCCCAGCCTTTTGTATGCACAAGATTCTCTTGGAAGAAAGGGCACAAACCTTCTAGAGAACATCAACGAAGGTTGAAACCGAATATGAAAGAGGCGGTGAAGAAGGAAGTGATCAAATGGTTAGATGCAGGAATCATCTTCCCTATCCCTGACAGCAATTGGGTCAACCATATTCAATGTGAGCTAAAAAAAGAGGGAATGACGGTCGTACAAAATGAGAATAACGAGTTGATCTTGAGTCGTACAGTCACGGGGTGGCGGATTTGCATGGATTACCGGAACTTGAATGCAGCCACCCGGAAGGATCATTTCCCCTGCCATTTATTGACAAATGTTGGACAGGCTGGCCGGGCGGTCTTGCTTTGTTTCTTGGATGGATATTTAGGGTACTATCAGATCTCAATAGCCCCCGAAGACAGAGAAAACATCATTCACTTGTCCGTATGGTATATTTGCCTTTCGGAGAATGCCTTTTGAGCTTTGCAATGCACCGATGACATTGCAACGATGCATGTCATCCATTTTCACAGACATAGTGGAGGACATTATGGAGGTTTTTATGGATGATTTCTCTGTGGTAGGGGATTCATTCGAGGACTGTCTTCACAACTTAAGAAGAGTGCTCAAAAGATGTGTGAAGACAAATTTAGTGCTGAACTGGGAAAAGTGACATTTTTTGGTACAGGAACGGATAGTCTTGGGGCATCGAGTGTCCAGTAAAGGAATCGAGGTTGACCATGCTATGGTTGACGTGATCGAGAAGTTGCCACCGCCTACTTCAATCAAGGCGGTGAGAAGTTTTCTTGGGCACGCCGGGTTCTACAGGCGATTCATAAAAGATTTCTCGAAGATTGCTAACCCGTTATGCAAACTCTTTGAAAGGATCACCCCTTTGTGTTTTCTAATGATTGCAGGTTGGAATTTGAGGAGTTGAAGAAGAGATTGGTGACTGCACCCATCATTGTTGCATCCAACTGGGAGTAACCGTTTGAGCTCATGTGCGATGCAAGTGACTATGCTATAGGAGCAATTTTGGGGCAGCGAAAGGATAAACTGATGCACCCGATTTAATATGCAAGCAGAACGCTAAGCGGTGCATAACTCAATTACACCGTGATGGAAAAGGAGATGTTGGCTGCCGTTTTTGCATTCAACAAATTCAGGTCATACTTGATTGGCTCGAAAGTTATTGTTTACACCGACCATGCAGCAATCAGTTACCTGATAGAAAAGAATGAGTCAAAGCGATGCTTGATTCTCTGGGTTCTTCTGTTACAAGAATTCGATCTGGATATAATAGAGACATTCCCGGATGAACAGTTACTAGCAATGACAATGGAGGAGGCACCGTGGTATGCTGACATTGCTAATTATTTAGCAAGTGGTATTGTACCTTATGAACTCTCCTCAATTCAAAAGAAAAAGTTCTTTCGTGATTGTCCGTATTATTATTGGGATGAACCTCTATTTTTCAAAATATGTGTAGATAACATGATCCGGCGGTGTATCCCCGAGAAAGATCAAAATTCTGTTTTGTAGGCTTGCCATGATTCACCATATGGTGGAAACTTTGGATGAATTCGGACCGCAACTTAAGTGTTGGAGTCGGGCTTGTATTGGCCAACTCTGTTCGAGGATGCCCATGCTTGGGTTAAAAGTTGCGATGAATGCCAAAGGACAGGCAATATATCTCGCAGACACGAGATGCCAATGACCATAATTCAAGAGGTAGAGGTTTTTGACATGTGGGGGATCGACTTCATGGGGCCATTTATTAGCTTGTATGGTACAAAGTACATATTGGTGGCAGTTGACTACATCTCCAAGTGGGTCGAAGCAGTGGCTCTCCCGACCAATGATGCTAAAGGGGTAACAGGCTTTCTGAAGAAGAACATTTTCACACATTTTGGCACCCCAAGAGCTATACTCAGTGATGGCGGAACCCATTTCTGCAATAGAGCGATCGCACGGCTATTGGAAAAGTATGGAGTTCGTTATAAGGTGTGCACCCTGTACCACCCACAGTCGAGCAGGCAAGTTGAAGTGTCCAACAAGAGATTAAAAGTATCCTTACAAAAACAGTTAATGCAACAAGGATTGATTGGGCAAGGAAGCTGGATGATGCATTTTGGGCGTACCACACAACCTTCAAAACTCCAATTGGTATGTCACTGTACAAGTTGGTATTTGGAAAGGCATGCCACCTCCTGGTGGAGCTCGAGCATAAAGCACTTGGGCATTGCAGCAATTGAACTTGGACATGGAGATAACAGGCACTAACAGAGTCACTGGGTTACATGAGCTAGAGGAATTCATGTTCCAGGATTCGAGAGTGATAGATTATACAAAGAACGGATGAAACTGATGCATGACAAGCACATCATGGATCGAAACTTCAAATCTGGAGAGCTAGTGTTGTTATACAACTCCAGATTGAGATTGTTTCCGGGTAAGTTGAAGTCCCAATGATCAGGACCCTTCAGAGTGGTGCAAATTTTCTCAAGCGGAGCTGTTGAGATTGAATTCTATGATGGGACGAATAAGTTCACAGTGAATGGTCAGAGTTTGACACATTACCTTGGAATGGTAGATGAGAAAGCGGACAGAGAGATAATAATGTTGGAAGAGCCCCAGTACGCATATGAGGAGTGATGCTCCGAGCCTGCGTCGTGCCACGATGTTAAATCAGGCATTGCGTGGGAGGCAACCCACGATTGTTGTTGTTTCGTTCTCGTATGTTACCTCGATTAAAAAAAAAAAATTCCTCGCGACGCGACCGTGGTGAGAGGCATGTATTCTTCCTGAAATTTGTCCAACCCACCGCGACCGCGGTGGGATCGCGGTGAGATGGAAGTATTTTACCTCACTTTCTTTAACCCACCACGACCGTGGTGAGATGCTTAAGTGCTTCGCCCAAGTAAGTTTTCTAATTATTTATTTTATTTTCTTTCCAAAATCCCCCCCCCCCTTTTATTTCATCAAAATAAACGGCCCACCATTCTCACTTCCCCAATCGCCTCTCTCTCTCTCTCTACAACCCTAATCTCTCAAATACCTCTCTCTTCTTCTTCTTCTTCTTCTTCACTCATCCTACTTCTCCATTCCTCTCATCCTCTCTTCCATTAAGGTATGTCCCCCCCCCCCCC
>MU692464.1:21642-39664 GCA_026770625.1 Nicotiana glauca
TTGCATATGTGGCTCGTTGTTTGAACTGTCAGCAGGTTAAGTACGAGCATCAGAGGCTCGGTGGGTTATTTCAGAGGATTGAGCTTCCCGAGTGGAAGTGGGAGAGGATTACCATGGATTTCATTACTGGACTTCCGGTGACTCGGAAGAAGTTTGAGGCGGTTTGGGTTATTGTGGATAGGATGACCAAGTCAGCGCATTTTGTTCTGGTTGCCACCACCTATTCGTCCGAGAGATTAGCTGAGATATATATCAGGGAGATCGTTCGCCTTCATGGGGTGCCTATATCTATCATTTCGGACCGGGGGCCGCAGTTTACCTCACATTTTTGGAGAGCGGTTCAGCAAGAGTTGGGCACCCAGGTTCAGTTGAGTACAACATTTCATCCCCAGACGGACGGTCAGTCCAAGAGGACTATTCACATTCTTGAGGATATGCTCCGAGCCTGCGTTATTGATTTTGGAGGCTCGTGGGACCAGTTTTTGCCGTTAGCAGAGTTTGCCTACAACAACAGCTACCAGTCCAACATTCAGATGGCTCCGTATGAGGCGTTATATGGTAGGCGGTGTTGGTCCCCAATCGGATGGTTGGAGCCGGGAAAAGCTCGGTTATTGGGTATAGGTCTAGTTCAGGAGGCCTTAGTTAAGGTCAAGATCATTCAGGACAGACTTTGGACAGCTCAGTCCAGGCAGAAGAGTTATGCAGATCGCAAGGTCAGAGATGTTGCTTTCGTGGTTGGTGAGCGAGTATTTCTCCATGTATCGCCTATGAAGGGTGTGATGAGATTCGGGAAGAAGGGCAAGCTTAGCCCTAGGTTCATTGGCCGATTTGAGATCCTTGATCGTATGGGAGAGGTGGCTTATAGACTTGCCTTGCCGCCTAGCTTGTCAGCCGTGCATCCAGTTTTTTATGTGTCCATGCTTCGGAGGTATCACGACGATCCAGCCCACGTATTAGATTTCAGCACTGTCCAATTGGACAAGGATCTGTCATATGAAGAGAAGCCGGTGGTTATTTTAGACCGGCAGGTTCGACAGTTGAGGTCGAAGGGTTTTCCTTCAGTGCGTGTTCAGTGGAGAGGTCAGCCTCCTGAGGCATCGACCTGGGAGTCCGAGTCTGATATGCAGAGCCGTTATCCTCATCTATTCCCCGACTCAGGTACTTCTTTCTTTTGTCCGTTCGAGGACGAATAGTTATTTTAGAGGTGGAGGATGTGACGACCCAAAGGGTCATCACCGTAATCCTTCCTTTTTCCGTGCTTTCGAGGCCTTGAAAACCTCACTTTTAGTTGCCTCGACTGGCGTGCGCAGTCCGGGCGCATAGCCAGAAAGCTTTTATGTTGAAATATATGAATTCTGTGAAAAATTTGAAGAATTTTGATATTAATATTGTTAAAGTTGACTTTGGTAAACATTTTGAGTAAACGGACCCGGACCCGGACCCGTGATGTGACGATCCCGAAAGGTCCGTAGAAAAATATGGAACTTGGGCGTATTCCCGGAATCAAAATCCGAGGTCCCGAGCCCAAGTAAAGAATTTTTGAAAGAAATTATTTTTCTGAAAATGATATGAAAATTGGAAATGAAAATGAGTTAGAAAATATAGGTATCGGGCTTGTATTTTAGTTCCGGCGCCCGGTACAGGTCTTAAATATACGTTAAGCGCTTTCTGTGAAATTTGGTCGAATCGGACGTCGTTTGACGTGTTTCGGACCTAAATATCTAAAGTTGAAAGGTTATGAACTTGAAATGAAAAATGATAATTTTGAGGTTTGATTCTTTGATTTTGATGTTATTTTAACGATTTGATTGCTCGAGTAAGTCCGTAGGATGTTATTGAGTTAGTGTGTATGTTTGGTTTGGAGCCCCGAGGGCTCGGGTGAGTTTTGAGTAAGTCCCGGGAGGCCTTAGGCTTAAAAGTATCATGTGTTGCAGGCCCGAGCGCGGCCGCAGTCTTTTCCGCGCGGTCCGCGCTGTTAGCCACGCGACTGTGGTGCAGTTCGCGCGGTCTGCGTGGCCATGTTCAGAGGGGTCCTCAACCTTGGTTTGACCAGCGCGGCCGCACACCAAGTTCGTGCGGTCCGCGCTGGGAGATTCAGAGAAGGCCCCAGGTACGAGTCCACCAGCGCGGCCGCGCACTAGAATCGTGCGGTCCGCACTGGGTAGGTTCAGAGAGTCGTTTCCCTCCCTTCCTTGGCGCGGCCGCGGGACATTTTTTGTGCGGTCTGCGTCGGGCCTTCAGTGAAGTATATAAATCCGAGATTTTCAGTCATTTTACACTTTTCAAAATCCAAAACATAAGAGGCAATTTTCCAAACGATTCTTCTTCTTCAAAACGATTGGTAAGTGATTTCTAACTTATTTTCTTTGCACCTTATAATCTTTAAACGTAATTTCAACTTCAAAATAAAGATTTTAATGGGGGAATTTGGGAACTTAGGGTAGAACCTAGGGTTTTTAAAATTGGGGGTTTTGGACCTCAATTTGGGGTTCGATTCCAAAATAAATTATATAGTTGAGTTCCTGGGGGAATGTGTAACCGGGTTTCGGTTCGAACCTCGGGTTTTGACCACGTGAGCCCGAGGACATTTTGGGAATTTTTGAGTAAAACTTTGGAAAATTCATTTTCATGCATTCAAATTGATTCAATTAGCATTTGTTGATACATTCAAGTAATTTGTGATTAGATTCGAGCGGTTTTGTGGTGAATTCGAAAGGTAAAGCTATACTAGAGGCTTGAGTTGAGTTTGGAGCATTCAAGGTAAGTGTTTGTTCTAACTTTGGTTAGAGGGAATAGGATTAGGATATTATTTGCTAATTGCTAAATTATGCGTATGGTGTATAGGCATGGTGACGGTTATCTATACACCAGAGTCTAGCATGACCGTGGGTCTTAAATGTATTTGAATCGGACTTTGTGAAATATCCCTCTTGTCTAATTGCTCAGTTTCATATTTTGTGAACAATTGAGGAAGAATTTCGATTGGTATATTATTGGAGTATCGATTCAAACTAGAGTTTGATAATTTGGAAAGAAGGGATTAACAGAGAAAGTATGGTGACTCTTCCCTTGCCGGGACACGTAGTTTATTATTATTGTTGTTGCTCCCTTGTCGGGGTATTTGGGCTGTTAGTTGTACCCTTGCCGGGTTTATTCGTTATGTGGTTGAATTTCCCTAATGGGACCTCTTTTAGAGAGATTATGTGTGTTTTTCATTATAATATGGGATCGTGTGGTACGCCGACCACTTATATATTATGAAATGGGATCGTGTGGCACGCCGACCATGAGATATTATGATTGGGATCGTGTGGCACGCCGACCACGAGATATTATGATTGGGATCGTGTGGCACGCCGACCACGAGATATTACGAATGGGATCGTGTGGCACGCCGACCACGAGATATTACGAATGGGATCATATGGCACGCCGACCACGAGATATTACGAATGGGATCGTGTGGCATGCCGATCACGAGATATTATGATTGGTATCGTGTGGCACGCCGACCACGAGATATTACGAATGGGATCGTGTGGCACGCCGACCACGAGATATTATGATTGGGATCGTGTGGCACGCCGACCACGAGATATTATGATTGGGATCGTGTGGCACGCCGACCACGAGATGTTATGAAATGGGAACGTGTGGCACGCCGTCCACTGATGAATTAAGAAATGGGATCGTGTGGCGCGACGACCACCTATATATATGAGTTATGGTATTGAGATAGCTTCGTTATTATATCTGTTGATCTGTTTTCACTGTATCTCCCCCGATCATGCCCCTTCCCCTTTTTTTTAGTTGATATTTTCTGTTGTCATTTCCGTTGCTTCTGTATATGTATATATCTGCACAAACTATTTTAGGTAGGTCATGTCTAGCCTCGTTACTACTTCACCGGGGTTAGGCCAGGCACTTACCAGCACATGGGGTCGGTTGTGCTGATGCTACACTTTGTGCATCTTTTTGCACAGATCCAGGTGTTGGAGCAGCATTTGAGTAGCGGTAGCATTTCGGGAGCGAGCTTCAGTCCAGGGACTTTGAGGTAGCCTAGCTGGCGTTAGCAGGCCGGAGTCCTTTTCTATGTTTAGTTTGTTTTCTTTGTACCGAGAGAGACGTTTTGTATTTCCATTTGGACTTGTTTGTATCACTCTTTAGTAGTCCGTGAGCTAGTGACACCAGGTTTTGAGTAGAGATATGTTTTAAACTTCCGTATTTTGATTTCATTTTTATTAAACTTAAAGTCTTCCGCTCTTATTTAATTATTTTCCGTATATTCATATTGTTGAGATTTATCAGAAAATATTTAAAGTTTGGCTGGCCTAACTCCATTAGTAGGCGCCATCACGACTCCCGATGATGGGAAATCCGGGTCGTGATACAATATTTTTTAAACAGATTAATAGGTGTCAATCTTTTTGAACCGAGGGAGTATATTATATGGTTATATAAAAATATAGTTTTTTCTTAGTTCTTTGGTTAATTAAAATTAATGTTTCTTTCCTTCATAATAAAGTAAAATTTATGTAACTCCAGCATATTTATGTAGTAAATCTTATAAAAATAATACTAGAGTCCTTTTCGGGAAAATAAGGGAAGCTCATGTTCTTTTAAAAAATTGATCTTTCATTTCTATTATTGTAAATTAATGTTAATTTAAATTTAGAAATACCTATTTTTAAAATCATGTAAAAATAAAATAGTAGAATAAAATATAGTGTAACTTAACGTGAAAAAGAAAAGCAAGCAATTACCTTACACTACAACAATTATGGTCTAACGCTACACTAGTTTTAGAAAATGCCCGAAAAGTGTGCCCAAAAATATATTTGGGCACACTTTTGAGGGGTGGCCTTTGTATGGAGCTTTTGGCTATGCTTGTAAAATGTGCTCTTTAATTTATGAGGCTACACTTATTAAATGTTGCTAAATTATAAAATAATTGGCAACATTTACTTGACTATGTGACACTCTTTTTAAGCATGCTCTTATTATAATTGGAAAAGCAACACTTGATAAATGTGCTCTAAAAGTCCAACAAAATATTTGGCTAAAATATCCCTCCAAAAAATATAATGTTCCCTCCAATATACTCTAGGTAAAACATTATTTTTTCAATTTCAAAAAGACAAAAAGATCTCTCTCCATCGCTAACAGCTATGTGGATACGTTAGTTAGGGTTTTGGCTTCAATCGTGGATACTAAATCTTCAGGATTAGGTACTGTTAATTTCTGCACCGGGAAGATTAGGTAATCTTAATTTTTGCACCTTCTCAAAGGAAGAGTTCTGTTTCCCCTTTCTCTTAATTTTTGTTTTCAAAGTATCGTCTCAAAGGATGAATTTTGTTTTCCCTTTCTCTTAATTTTTGTTTTCAACGTATCGTCTCAAAGGAAGAATTCCGTTTCCCCTTTCTCTTAGGTATTGTTTTGCACCTTCTCGCCCTCCTCGTTCCAGATTGAAGAAATTTATAAAGCTAGAGAAACGGAAATTCTTCCAATCTCAGGTTGGTACTGTTCTATTTTAATATTTTACCATCTTATGGTCTCTGATTGCTGTAGTTTCATACCTAGTTTGATACTTATTCCAGAAAAGAATGAACTATAAATTAATTATTCCTCTTCTAGTCTCCAAGATTAGTGATTTATTTTAAAAATCCTATCAGATTTGTGAGCTTAATTCTACAAATCAGTTTTATTATCTTTTGATTGTCATATTCCTGTTGATTAATCTGACGTACAGTACGTAGGGGTGGGCATAAAATCCAAAAAACCGAATTCCGAACCGAATTAATTTGGTATTTCGGTTTCGATTTTTTCAGTATTTCGATTTATTTTCGGTACAGAAATTTCGGTATGTCGGTAATTCGGTACGGTACACGATATTGGATTATTGATATTTTGGTATTTCGATTTTACCAAAATACCTAAAAAGTTTAATAGTATTTGAATCTAATTGAATCTCATAAAGGAGTGATAAGAGATGTATTGGCGGTAGAAGACACAACTACTTCAATGGTATTTGATGCTTCATTCTGGTATCTGCACTTACTTTTATCTTGGATTATGATGACATACTTGATGTTTGATGCATAATATATGCAGTTATATCTGCCACTGAGACCTTCATGGTGATAAGAAAGGAGAAATATGTCGGTGAAGAGGGTCACAAGCATATCAATTTATGGATACTGAATATGATTCAGTCCATGTTTTGACCTTTCATTTTGTTGACTAACTGTGATATACAAATACTTATGGCACATTGAACCTAATTTCCAGGCATATCTGATATATTAATCGTTAGTATGTTATGCAGTAAATAATTAGATCTTTATCATGGTGCTAGGGATGTACAACTACTGATGAGGAAGGCTAGTTAGAGAAATCCTGCCTGCTTTTTTGACATATATAGGATGATATCACGTGACTTGTGAACTAGCAATATTTAAGTAATAAGGTATTCCGTACGAGAAAAATGGATAGATACATTAGTGAGCATTGGGCGTTAATTATGACGGACAATGGATTGCTGCATTGGTCTATTGGCAATGATAAAGCACATCGTGGGGAAGATCGTACCAAAGTCAGAATTCCGGAGCCTAAAGAGTTTAATGGCGCAAGGAGTGCCAAGAAACTCGAAAATTTCCCGTGGGATATGGAGCAGTACTTTCATGCTGCTAAAGTGCAAGATGAAAACAAGGTCACCATTATAACTATGTACTTGGTGGACGATGCAAAGATTTGATGGCGGATGCGCGTAGCAGATGATGTAAGTGCTGGTAGGCCGAAGATTGACTCTTGGGAAGGGCTGAAGAAAGAGTTGAAGGATCAATTCTTTCCTAGCAATGCGGGCTGGATTGCTAGAGATCGTTTGAAAAAGTTGAAACAAACTGGAACGGTCAGGGAATATGTCAAAGAATTCAGTTCTTTGATGCTGGATATAAGCAACATATCTGAGGAAGACAAGCTGCATAATTTCCTTTACGGCTTGGATTCGTGAGCGCAAATGGAACTACGAAGGCAGAATGTGAAAGACCTTTCTAGTGCCATTGCTGCTGCGGATGCGTTGGGTGATTTCCGGTTGGGACAAGATGGTTCTGATTTCTCTACTACTTTAAAGTCCAAAAATGGGAACAAGGACAAGGCAAAAGAGTGGAGGAAAAATAGAAACGACAAGGGCAATGCTGTTGAGGGCAGTGGCAATGAAAAGGGAAAGCAATGTGCTGGACCTTCGACAAACAAGGGACAAAACAACAAGTTTGGTGGCTATTTTATATACAAAGGACCATACATGGCGAGGGACTATCCAAGAATTAAAAAGCTTTCAGCATTGTTTGCTGAAGAAAAAATTGAAGATGAGCCAAACGAGGAAGAACATGAGCAAGCAACAACATATTTGGGACCTATGGTGGTGTTAAAAAACGCGGAAGCTGCTTCGTCGAGGACGATGAATTCTTCTGGTGGAGGTGGTTTGTTAGCCCCTTGACAAAGGACCTCGGGAGATATGGGTTGTGACAAGTATTTTCATGATGGACTTGGCACACAACCTGAAAATTGGGACAACATCATGACGGGCAGCTCAGCATGACGGACAATGCAGGGTTTGACAAACGCACCTTGAACGGAAGCAAGGCGCATTTCACTTGGGCGTGCGGGCTGGCGAAACAATGGCAAGGCAAAGCCATGTCAAGCATGGGCAAAGATATGGCAAGGCAAGGCAAGGCAATGAGGGACAATCAATGACACTTGATGCGGGCAGATTTAATCAAGTCGGGGGCGACTTGACATAAGCGGAAAATTATGGCAATGAACGTGTGCGGTAAAGTCAGCGGGCAACGAGCAGTGGCCATGACATTGGCGCGGAGCAGTGTCAAGGGCAAGGCTGGTCATAATACCAGCCTTGGGCACAAGGCAGCTGGTCGAAATTGGCACATGTTGTGCACAAGCAGCAATTGGAAAAACATGTGCAAAGCACATGGGAAGCAGTTGGCAGTTGCAACCTCTTCCAAGACGTGCTGATCATAGCCTAAAACATGGGGCACATTTTGTACATTGTCCTAACTTGTTTTCCCATCAGTTGGAGCTTGTCAACTGATTGTAGGCTTATAAATACTTGCGTAGGTTGTCCAACACAGGGGAGAACTTAGCTTTTGTGCATTTGTTAAGCCAAAATCGTCTAAGTCATTTCCTAAGGGTGGAAAAATCATTTTGGGGTAGGGAATTAGGGGATTCTTTGTCTTGGCCATAGGGTTGGATTTTGTGTTCTTGTATTCACATATTAATACGAGTTGGAAAGAAATTCCGGTATATCGTGTGCCTTTATTTATTGTTTTGCTGCCTATTTTCATTCTAAGTTCAAAACGTCCCTAAAATATAGTAACTAAGTGTAGGAAAGGCTGAAATTAAGGCTGGGTTTGATTGCCGCACGGAGGTCAACCTTGGGCAGAATTCGAGTGACATAAATCACCCCTGTGACACTATATATTGTGTGGCTTAACAAGTTCCAGTACATCTGATCTTCTTTTTTCAATTTTTTTTTTTGCCTTTTATCGAAGTCTTATTGATAACAAATTAGATTTCAAAATATAAAATCGTGATTCCCAGGTTCCTGTATCACAGAAATCCAGTAAAGCAGAAACGAATATTTCATTATAGGGTTCAAATATATATTCTAACAATTAAATTCCTCATAGGATAAGTACACAATTTTGCAGTTTAGATTTTCTTCTCCGTCAACCGTTGTTGGTTAAGCCAGTGTCCACAAGGATGTCAATGTGACCTACAAAATAAATGTGGTATTGGTAAGAGTTTTCAATATTAATTCTATATTTTTCCCAATTCTGAAATTACACAGATTGAGTTGCACAAAAATAGCCTCATATGGTCATGTATAGTGCCTTTTTAAATTTTGTTTTTCTTTTACCTTTTTTCACATTTCTTTCTTTGATTTCAATTTTTAAGATATGTACATGAAAATTGACTCTGATTTAAGGGAGCATTCAATTAATTAAATAGTTTTCAAGATAAATTTATTCCTTTTAATATATGTATGGGGTCAAATTTGACCATATATGCCTCTACGCCAAAGGGTACGCCCAGTAAGCGTATATCTGCTACAACAAGGGCGCGGCTCGGACGTGAGGGCGAAGGCGACGCTATTTAGAACTAGGCGTCCTCGCTAGGAGGACGTCAACTACGTTCGATACTTTTATTATTATTTTAAGGAAGGCCCCTCCTTATATAAAGGGGACCTTCCCATTATAAAAACCATCAGTATTATTATTGAATAATACAACTCTCTCATTCTCTCTTATTCTCTCTCTATCTCTTACTTCTGACAAATAACTTTTGTTGAGTTCAGAATATCATTTTAAGTATTAGATCTACAGCATAGTTATCATTCTTACATCTCTGGGCCTATTATATTTGATTATGATTTACCCTCCCATATTTTTGATTGTTTTCTAGCTTAAAAGTATACTTTTAACTTTTGAGCCAAACAATTTGGCGCCGTCTGTGGGGATTTCGAGAATAAAAATTATAGTATCCACCTAGAGATCAACCAATTACCTTTCTCTACATCACACGAAAATAAAAGATGGCTGAAAATAACACCAGATCGAAAGCTATAGTGGGTGTCACAGCCAACCTTCTTGGTCCTCTCAACGAGGCCAGTGACGATGTCATCATCAACGCAACCCCCAGCACCGCACCAGGTGCAGAGATCTCATCTTCCCCATCCGAAGATCTAACGATCTTGCACGAAAAAGGAGCTTCTACATCTGCTATTAAGGAAGCACCCTCAGTGGTCAAAAAGCTACTGGAAGAATAGCTGACAAGCACCCTAAGTGGCTTGGTCGAGAAATCACCACAAGGCAACATCAGGTCTGTGCCAACGGTAAGCATCACCGCTGCCATGGGCGAACATGAGGATACACGAGTAAATAACCAACCCATCAAAGCACAGACCAATGATGGTACACTAACTGCCATCCTAAGGAAGATGGAAGAAATGGAAAACAAAAACAAAGCACTCCGCGACCAGATGAAGGAACGCCAGGAGAGGGTTGACAAAATCCCTGGAGCTCCCAAGTTGCTACCAAAACGCGACATGGGGAGGTTCGTAGAGCAGCCATACATTGAAGAAGCTGCCCCTTACTCTATCCCAAAAACCTTCAAGATGCCTCCCTACTTGAAGGTATACGACGGAACTACGGATCCCGAGGATCATCTGATCCACTACGTCACCGCTGTGAAGGGCAACGACCTATCAAAAGAACAGGTACCGTCGGTGCTACTAAAGAAGTTTGGCGAGACGTTGACAGGAGCGGCCTTGACATGGTATTCTCAGTTGCCAGCTAAGGCAATATCAACGTTCGAGGAAATGGCAGATAAGTTCGTCACCGCCCATGCGGGTGCGAAGAAAGTGAAAGCAAGGGTCAACGACATCTTCGCTGTCAGACAAACCACAGAAGAAGGGCTCAGATACTTCCTAGCCAGGTTTAACAGGGTGAGGATGAGTCTGCCGAATGTATCAGAAGGTATGGCAGTCGCCGCTTTCTAGAACGGGCTAAGCAGGAACGGCTCGAGGGCGACCAAGAAGTTGTTGAGACGTCTCATGAAATATCCCCTTACCACATGGGAAGAAATCCACAATGCCTATTGTGCCGAGGTACGAGCGGACAAGGATGATCTCAATGGGACGACTCAACGGCTAATGGCAATACATTCAGAAACAAGGAGAGATCGGCACAACAAGGGACGTTGAGAATAACCCCCACGCTCCAACAGAGACCGACATCAGCCATACTCCAGATCCTCCCATTCACCGCCCAGACATACGGACGCATTACAACAACACGTCTCTTCACTTCGAAACGAAAGAGGTACGCCCCCTTATTATCCGTACATAACTTTTGTGTGTCTTCTTTAGAAATAGTGTACGCACTGGAGAAGCTAAGCACCAAGGTGCAATGGTCGCAGAAGATGAAATCAGACCCCGCCACAAGGAAATCAAACGTCCTGTGTGAGTTCCATCAAGAACGGGGACACAAAACCGAAGACTGCATAGGCCTACGGCAATAAGTAGTCAGGATGCTGAACAAGGGATACCTGAAGGAGTTACGCAGCAACAAAGGGAAAATCAACTTTGCGCGCGGACGGGAAAAACCCCGTGGGCCGCCAAAGCCGCCTTCCCCAATACGAACAATAAACATGATCGTTGGTGGCAGCAACGACTCAACGATCAACCACATCAAATTCTCCAATACACACAGATTGAAGCGGACCATCTCCCACGAACGGTATGACAATTTCGAAGGTAGTATCGCCTTCGACAAGTCCGATGCCGACGGTTTGTCTTTCCCTCACTATGATGCTTTAGTTATTACTTTACGTATCGCTGATACGGATGTCAAAAGAGTCATGATGGAGGCGCCTGTATTATCCACCCAAGGGTCCTTGCACAAATGGGACTCGAAGATAGGGTAATACCAAGCTGCATAACACTAACCGGTTTTAACAATGCAGTGGAACGGACATACGGAGAAATAACTCTGCTCGTCTTAGCGGGAGGAGTCACACTGGAAATGACTTTCCATGTGATGAACCAAGAAATGGTGTACAACATCATCATAGGACGCCCATGGATACACGCCATGCGAGCGGTTCCTTCAAGCCTTTACCAGGTGATCAAATTCCCTACCCCACGGGGAGTATTCAGCATTAGGGGAGAGCCATGCACCGCGCAAGAGTGCTACAAAATAACTCAAGATTGCGCCCACACCCAACAACTAAAAGGGGCAAGTGCGGAGGCATAGCAATTAGCCGTGTCGGGAACTAAAGTCGACCCAACAGTGGACGCCATCAAAGATCCGGACGTCGTGGAAGCATGTAAAGCAACTGTCAAAGACCTCGACCCAGTCCAATTAGACGACACCAACCCAGCAAAAAAAGCCTACATCGGCCACGTCCTCGCCAACCCAAGTAAGTGTCATGAATTCCTAACTAACCATGTAGATCTATTTGCTTTCTCCCATTCAGATATGCCAGGGATTTCGCGAGATATCGCCACCCCAGCTTGTCGATCCATTGCATCCGCCCGTGCGGCAAATGAGAAGGAAATTCAATGCCCTAATCAATGAAGCGGTCAGCGAGGAAGTGGACAAACTAATTGCCAACGGCTCCATCAGGGAATCAAAGTACCCCCAGTGGGTCGCCAACGTCGTCATGGTTAAAAAGAAAAACGGGAAGTGGAGGATGTGCGTAGATTTCCCCGATCTAAACAAAGCATGCCCAGAGGATTTATTCACACTACCTCACATCGACTAATTGATCGACGCCACCGTAGGACATGAACTGTTAAGTTTCCTAGACGCTTACTCCGGCTACAATCAGATCATGATGGCCGAGGAAGATCAGGAGAAGACGACTTTCATCACCCATCAAGGGACTTACTACTACAAAGTGATGCCCTTCGGGCTCAAAAACGAGGGGGCTACGTACCAGAGATTGGTCACCAAGATGTTCAAAGAGCAGCTCGGTAAGACCATGGAAGTCTATATCAACGATATGCTGGTAAAGTCGACAAGAAAAGAGGATCACATCGACCACCTGAAAGAAGCCTTCGAAATATTGAGAAGATACGGGATGAAGCTGAACCCCGAGAAATGTGCCTTCGGTGTAGCCTCAATGAAGATCTTAGGATTCCTCGTGTCGCAACGAGATATCGAAGTTAACCCAGACCAAATCAAGGTGATAGACACGATACCTGAGGTGCTGAACAACAAAAAACAGGTGCAGAAGCTGAGGGGGCGAATAGCCACCCTATCTAGATTCATCTCACGATCTTCCGACAGATGCCACAAAATTTTCAATGTACTGAGAAAGGACAATGGATTTCAATGGAACGAAGAATGTGTCGAAGCCTTGAGAAAACTGAAGGCATACCTGTCCACGCCTCCACTACTGGCCAAAGCAAATCCGGGCGAGCCCCTGCCGGTATACCTGGCCGTATCTGAGGTCGCCGTCAGTGCAGTATTGGGTTGCGAGACTAAAGGTATGCAATCCCCTATTTACTATATTAGCGAGACCTTAGTGGACGCCAAAACACGGTATCCGCACCTTGAAAAATTAGCCCTGGCACTGGTCGTAGCTTCACGGAAGCTCAGACCCTATTTTCAATGGCACCCCAAAAAATTAGTAACAACGTTCCCCTTGAGAAGCATCCTACATAAGCCTGAGTTATCAGGCAGGCTCGCTAGATGGGCCATAGAGCTCAGCGAGCATGATATCTCGTATCTCCCGAGAACCGCCATCAAGTTGCAAATACTCGCCGACTTCGTGGCCGACTTCAGCGTAGAGATATTGCCAGAGGCAGAACAAGAGGCACATCGTGCCCCCTCCAACACCGACCTATGGGCTCTTTACACTGACGGCGCCGCTAATATCTCGGGATCGAGACTGGGACTCATTCTCGAGGTCCCCACGGGCGAAATAATTTGCCAATCCATACGATACCCCGAGATGACTAACAACGAGGCCGAGTACGAGGCTGTTATTGCAGGTATAAAACTAGCCATCAAGTACGGAGCTCGATGACTCGTCCTCCATTGCGACTCCCAGCTCGTGGTGAACCAGGTCACTGGGACTTACCAAATCAAGGAGCAGAGATTGCAAAAGTACCAATTGGAAATCCACAGATTAATGGCCGAGCTCGATGAATGCTGCTTTGAGCAGGTTCCTAGGGCGCGGAATGTCGAGGCAGACGGCCTAGTAAAACTGGCCGCAGCCACTAAAAACTTCGACAAAGAAAGCGTAGTCACCCTCCTTCATTCAGCCATTGATCATATTGAGGTACTCTCCTTAAATTTGACTTGGGACTGGCGCAACCAGTTTGTGTCCTACTTGCAGGAGGGGACACTTCCACCTAACAAAAAAGAAGCCAAGAAGCTCCGTGTACAGGCCGCCCAGTATTGCCTGATAAACCGCGAGCTCTATAAAAGAACCTTTGGCGGACCCCTGGCCAAATGCCTGGGGCCTCACCAAATGACATCAGTACTCGAAGAAGTGCACGAAGGCCACTGCGGCGCCCACACAGGTAATCGCGCCCTCGTACGCTGCTTGATACGGGCCGGCTACTATTGGCCAACTATGAAGAAAGACGCGGCAAAATATGTCCGCCGATGCGAACAATGCCAAAAGTACGCCCTCATGATACACCAACCAGGGGAGCCTCTCCACTCAGTCACCTCCCCATGGCCTTTAATCAAATAGGGAATGGACATAGTCGGCCCGCTACCAGCAGGACGAGGAAAGGTACGATTTTATTGGTTTTAACTGACTATTTTTCCAAGTGGGTGGAAGCAGGTGCGTACGCCCAAATACGCGAATAGGAAATCATCGCTTTCATATGGAAGAATATCATCTGCCACTTCGGCATCCCCAAAGAAATCACTTGCGACAACGGAGGACAGTTCATCAGACAGAAAACAACTGAGTTCTTCGACAAATGGCATATTAAGCGAATACTCTCCATGCCATACCAGCCCTCCGCCAACGGCCAAGCAGAGTCATCCAACAAAACGATACTAAACATAATGAAGAAGAAGCTCGAAGATGCCAAAGGGCTATGGCCTGAGCTACTACAAGAAGTACTATGGGCACACCGGACCATGCCTAAATCCTCCACAGGAGAGACACCATACTCAATGGTCTACGGAACCGACGCTGTCATACCGGTCGAAGTAGGCGAACCAAGCCTTAGGTATTCGCATACAAGCGGAGCAGAAAACGATGCGAACAGACTCCAAGACCTCGATGAAGCTGAGGAAAGAAGAGAAATGGCTCACATAAGAATGGTGGCCCAGAAATGACAAGTCAAAAGGTACTACAATAAGAGGGCCAAAATACGACCACTTAAAGTAGGTGACTACGTCCTCAAAGCCAAAACGTTGGCATCAAAAGACCCAAGCGAAGGAAAGCTGGGCACCAACTGGGTCGGACCATACAAAATCACAGCAGCAGCGAATAAAAGGGGTATTCCAGTTAGAAACAATGGAAATTAAAAACGCTCCAAAGCAATTGGAACGTCGCCCACCTCAAGTATTTCCATTTCTGAAAGGCACCTCCCGAGTCGTACTTTTTTTCCCTTGCCCGAGTTTTGTCCCAATTGGGTTTTCTCGGGGAGGTTTTTAACAAGGCGGCAGAGGGGATGCTTGAAGATACTCACGAAGCAAGTTTATCACACCAGCCACTCCATACGCCCTCCCGACTGGCATGACAAAGGGACTGGACTAGCATAATCTCCAATGTATGAAAGGTTACGACCAGCTCCTATATATGAAAGGCTACGGCAATCTCCAATATATGAAAGGCTACGGCAAGCTCCAATATATGAAAGGCTACGGCCAACTCCAATATATGAAAAGCTACGGCCATCTCCAATATATGAAAGGCTATGGCCAGCTCCAGTGTATGAAATGCTACGGCCATCTCCAAAGTATGAAAGGCTATGGCCATCGCCGATGTATGAAAGGCTACGACCAACTCCAATAAATGAAAGGCTACGACCATCTCCAATATATGAAAGGCTATGGCCAGCTCCAATGTATGAAAGGCCACGGCCATCTTCAACGTATAAACGGCTAAGGCCACCATCGTCAATAAGTTGACCCAGCTCGACTACGACAGACAAACTCGACGACAGTCGAAGTCACGTACATGGCTACGACCATCTCCAACGTGTAAACGGCTAAGGCCACCATCGTCAGTAAGTCGACCCAGCTCGACTACGACAGACAAACTCGATGATAGTCGAAGTCACGTACATGGCTACGGCCATCTCCAACGTGTAAACGGCTAAGGCCACCATCGTCAATAATTCAACCCAGCTCGACTACGACAAACAAAAACCCAGCTCGACTACGATAAACAAACTCGACGACAGTCGAAGTCACGTACATGGCTACGACCATCTCCAACGTGTAAACAGCTAAGGCCAACATCGTCAATAAGTTGACCTAGCTCGACTACGACAAACGAAATAACTCGACAACAGTCGAAGTTACACACATAGCCAAGACCATCGACAATATCACAGTTAAGGCAACCGTCATTATCAGTCACCAACTCTGTCCGATTACGGTGCAAAGCACGTAAGCAACAGACAAGGCAACATTCGAGAAGTACAAAAAAAATAACTATACAACCAAACAAACAAGCATCCACTCTGCGGAGCCGAGATACCGAAAATAAAAGGTACAAAAACAAACAGCAAAAGAGTAACTTCTATTATCATCAATAAAAATATACATATATAGCGAGATCTATTTACATCTCCACAAAACAACAAAAACAAAATAAGTACAAGTCCTAGCACGGCCCGTCGTCCTGTCCGCCGTCACCTGCCGGTCCATTATCTTTTCTGCTACCGCCCTCAACTTGATAAGCTGCAGAGATCCAGGACCTGGAAGCCAGACGGCTAACGTCTTCATAATTATAGCCCGCCCGATCTGGGGAATCGGAACGATATCCACAGGCTTCTCGGGCAACCCGAGCTAAATGCCGCTGGTCCTCTACCTCTACCTCAGTGGCTCGGCCTGCAGCAAGCAACTCCTCGAACAAGACCAGCTTGGCTTCGGCGTACACCCACATGTCCCGCGCCTCGCCAAGCACACCGTCGTCGGACCTGGACGCAGCAGCCTGCTTAAGAGCCTCAATTTCAGCCGCCTTGGCATTGAGCTCGGCTGTTAAGGCATCGACCTCGGCACGCAAATTAGCGGCCTCCGCCGCTACCCCACGACCAACCTCCAGTTCATCCTCCTTTGACTGGAGAAGAGTCTCTAGTTCAATATTTCGAGCCAAGACGGCCATCAGCTGGTCATCCACCTGCTCCAGTTGTACTACCCTTCGCTTCAGCTGGGCCTCCGACTGCTCCAGGCCCTCACAAAAAACCTAAAACTGCGGGTCATGT
Source organism: Nicotiana glauca (assembly GCA_026770625.1). Lineage (NCBI taxonomy): Eukaryota > Viridiplantae > Streptophyta > Magnoliopsida > Solanales > Solanaceae > Nicotiana > Nicotiana glauca. The sequence goes on from MU692464.1 coordinate 38,624, forward strand.
GCGAATAGGTCCGCCAGCGCTTGATGCTTGGCGCGACACTCCTGGTACTTCTTTGCCACCTTCTTAAAGGTGGCGGCCTTCTTCTGTGCTCACCGACCCCTCTCTATCTCCAAAATGAGGGTCTGAAGAAGAGACAGAAAGAACACAAATTAGCACGCACCAAAGTTCACTTCATAATACATAAAGAAAAATGAAATATACTCACAAGGCCGCACCAGCAACCCTTCGAGATAGATACTTGTCGCTAACGTCTTTCAATATTTCGCGCTCAGCGGCCGCACACAGTAGGGTCATATCCGCTGCGGCCTGCTCGCTATGTTGCAATAGGTTATATCCGCGTGGGATAAAAATCCGGCGGTCAGACCCACCCGCTGTCATCCCCACGCGATCTCGATCCCTCCTCAATGCATCCGCATCCACAGGGGCCGTCTCAGGTTTCGCCCTCTCCTCATCATCCACTTTCTCAGCAGCAGCAGCCGACACGCGGCGTCGAGAACTGCCATCCCCTAGGGAGCCGACCTCCCTGAGCGGATGGCATCGGCCATAAAAACTAGCCTCGACTCCGAACGGGGCTCGCTCGCCCCCTCGTCCTCTGTGGCTATCCCTTTATCGAGCATCGACCAGCGTCTCTTCCTTTCCGGCGGCTCCTCACCCTCGAAAGTCTCCTCCACGGGCCGTGGGGATGGCGGTGAAGGAGTTGCTTCACTTGTGGACGCAGCCACAGGCACAACCTCAGGTTGAGAAACCTTTGGAATGCCATCACTGGGTGATCCACAAGGTACGTACTCATCTCCAGAATCAGTCCCCACCCCAGACGAGGCAGCGACATTCTGCTTCTTCCTCTTAGGGGCGCTCCGACCTGCCAACATAAATAAGTCAGGTAACAAAACCTAACAAAACCTCCAAGCCATTGTTGCGACCAAAACACTCACGCAAGTGTACGCGATCGACAAGTAATATAGTAGTAAGTAAAGTATCGTTCCCACGAGGAATTGTGATTAACTTCTCGACTGATGTAGACTTAAACAATTATCAATTCAA